>JADDOH010024942.1:0-61855 GCA_016648135.1 Agrypnia vestita | reverse complement strand
TATATGTAAAAGAAATATTTTATTATTTATTTGTTTACGCACATTATAGGCTTTTACATATTGTTTTATATACTTCTTTCTATATATAATAAAGAAAGAAGTAGGTATTCACAACAATATCAGGTGTAAGCAGTAAAATATAAATATAAACTACATATATAAGCAGTGAAAGTATCGGGTATAAGCATTTAAATATGAGTATAAAAATTAAAAATATAAAGTACAAAGCAATGTGTGTATAAAAAAATATATTAGATACACATTATTACATGTGTACAGGGTTATTTGTAAAACAATAATAACCTAGCAGGACTATATTCCTGCCTTGATTATGAGTATTATTTTTTGTAAAACGTTGGACTATCACTACACTAACTCAAATCGATTACGAAAAATTCATTCGTTTCAATACAAGTTAAATAAAATTATAAAAACCTTTACATTTATTTATTATCTATAAATTTATAAATAAATACATAATTTAAAAATACTTTACATTTGAGATGTTATCTAGAAATTTATTGAAGAATACATCTTTCAAAGTCAGACTTTCACTTTGTGGTGACTTTATTAATAAATAAATATATCTGTGTTGGGTCCCGGAAGAAAGTTAATGAGTACAAGTAATATTTTATGTAATGACGAACAAAGAAATAGATGACGCGCGGAAGTCTGCCCGATCTTACGGCAGAAGCCCGACTGGTGTGGTGTCGCCAAGTCCCTAGCTCGACCCTTTTGTTTATATCGCGGAGATTTTTATTATGTTAATATAAACAAAATTCTGGGTCGGGTGATAGGTACATGGCACAGGGTTGAACAGGTACCGCTACAGCTGTATTATTTGTCAACTTTAGTTTAAGGCTCAATTTGAGAAAAAGAACATTGTTCCCGAAACATGTAAAAAACCAATAAAAAGTGGTGTAAACAAAATTATAATAGATTAATTTTTTTATCTACAAAGTTGAAAATAGGGAATTTATAATAAAAATTAATTAAACCTAAATTCAAGATTATATTACATATAGAATAATTAATGTTGCACTCCTGAATAAGGACCATAGTTAGGTATAGAAATTTTTATTCCCTACAAGTTTGTTTATCATTTATATGCTAAAGTTGAAAAGTAAGGAAATAACACAATAATTAAATTTTAGCATCCCTTTTCAGGTAAATATATAAGAAGTCGAGATCGATCGAATAAAATATTGATTTTAGAAAAATATCTAGCCGGCTATTAATTAATAATAGTTCAATAAAAAATAAAATAATTAAACAGAATTGTTTTATTTTATACGGCGTAAAATTGGGAATTCACCGAATCGTCGCACGTGACATCACAAAAAATCAAGTAAAAAATAATGGATAATAGCTTATTAAGCCTATCTCGCGCTACGCATGTATTCAAATTTCAAATCTCTAGTCATAGTTCGTGTACACAGATCTGCACTCTATGGTAGTGTACTTTAGAGTTGAAATGAAATTACCCGTCGAGCCGTCTATGACGTCTATAGCATCTACAAGTCGACAGCGAGAGAAATAAACGGAGACGTTTTGTCTTGCTGTCGTTCGTTGCTTTGCATTGCGTTAATCTCGAATCGTCCACCGACCACGGCGTCCGCTGTCCACCGTCTACGAATTCAACTAGTCCATGCGATAAACGTAAACGGTCGACGCGTCGATGCAACGTCAACGGTTGATTTCAACTAGTCCGTCCATTCAACGCCCATCCCTACTATGAACAAAATCAAACGGTATATTTGGGGCTTTTAGACGTTGTTCTTCTTCAAAAAACGTGTGCATTTTCGAGATTATTTCCCGAACACCGCTTTTAATGGTTTTTGGCATGGTGACAATCTAAAATTTTCTTAAAAACCTATCGAAACAGTCGTGAACCCCTCTGTAAACAAAGTCTGTCAAAGGTCTGTCAGCTGTAGATAATCCAATATGGCGTCGTTAGTTCCAAATTTGGCCATTCTTCAGATAAGTTAGGCCCGGTTGTTTCAAGTTCGATCAAAGTAAGCGGTCGATAAAAGCATAGATTTTTACGAAAACGGATCGTCTGATTGGTGGAGAACGTAAAATTTCAGTTTAAACTCTACGCTTACTTTGATCGAATTTGAAACAACCGGACTATATATCGCAGGTTGCAAACAAATTTCATAGATAAATACACAAAATAAACTCAGAAATTAGCCTCGCATTAGGTTTCACTATTCTCTTTTCTATTGGCTTCACTTGGATTTGGACTTCTGGAGTGAACGGGTGTGCTTGTCACCAATTCAAAACAGAACTCGAAATACAAAGCGAAAATCCTTTTGAAAATGGAAAGTGCTATCTGTCCGAAATGTTGGGTACATAATAACAGTCTTTCTCAAAAATACAATACGCGGGTTACCCTAGAAAATAATCCTTCATATATATATATAAATATATATATATAAATATGATAATGAAAGACTTCTTTCGGAAACTTCGCGGATTTACAAAAAAGTTCTTTATTTTAGTGCAATATTTCGGTTATACTGGAATTACTATTATCAAGCAATTCTGATGGTTGAGAGTTAGCTAATCGGTTTCTTAGACTTCATCGTAATAATGGCGAGCGCGGGGGCGGGTTTAACCAACACCTTCCTATAGAATTTAACTGTGATTATATTCACTAATTAATTTAAAAACTTATTATATTTTGTATTAATAAACATATTTTTGTAAAAAATGTAACATAAATACTGAATAAAATAACAATACGCCAAAAATTTTCTAAAAATAATACATTATTCATAGTAACAAATATATTGCAAAATAAAATAACATTGAACGTTAATATTTCTTCGAAAATCCTTTTGATTTAATAATTTTCCCAATTCTTCAAGACATGGAGTCCATCAGACGTCATATCTCTTCAGGTGTGATGACATGGAGTCATGCTCGAATAATTACATCAATTATTCATTTTTAATTCTCTTTTATTGCTGGGGTTGCGCCCAGAAACCAACATTTTCAGTCTTGACTGGAAATTTTTGATGGGATTCAAGTCCGGATTAATCCCTGGCTAAGGAAGAATATCAATGTGGTTGTCCTGTAAATATTTCATGTTGTTGATTGGCTTTGTCCTGCTGGAAGGTCAACCCGGAACAAATCATTGAATCTAGGGAATAATTTTGGCTCCAGAATAAGATCTCGGTATCTTTTAGTCAGTAGTAGACAACAACGAATAAATCTTGTTCCATTACTCCTAAAAACATAAATTTTAGTCTAATCACTACATATCGCTTTTGCCCAGTCTTTTGAGGTCCACTCCTTATGTGTTGCAGGTATTTTTGTCTTTGTTTCGTTATGGCTTTTTTTGAAGTATCCTTGCTCGTAATTAATTATTGAATTAGTTCTTCTTAATTATTCTATTAATAATATCAAGTTCAGCAGCTTTAACGACCGCATTAATATTTTTGGATGTTTTACGATAGTCTTGTATGGCGAGTCGGAAAATTTTTCTTGTAACTTTTGACGTAGCCTTTGTCTTTTGGCTCGATTTTGGGGGAGTTATTGTACTTTTGGCCTCCTTGTAGCGTTGGCGAACCTTTCTTACTCCAGATTTGATACTTCCAGCACCCAATATTTTTGCGATTTTATCGAATGTATAGTCCTCTTCGTGAAGCTTTACAGCTCTGCTTCATCTTTTTGGCATCGTAGGAGCCAATTTCATTAATATAATAATTAAAATCACTCGGACTGCACTTCAACATACGCAAAAGGCAACCCAACCTTAGTAAACTAATCATGTTGCATCTAAAGATATCCTAACTATAGTGACGATTTTATGCGCTCGGTGATTGGTTTAGATTTAATATTTTACATTACATCTGTCAATTTATCCATACCTATCGACATTACACATATTAATAATAATAATTCAATAAACTTGAATGTCTCTTCATTGCTCCACGATAGCGACATTTCGGCGATCTCAAAACGAAATACGATAAACGTACGACCCCGTCAGCGGACGGTGACGAACAGAATAATGGACCAATGTGTGAGCATCACCGGCCACGCTACGCCGTCATTCCTTTGATGTGTGCTCCAAAAACCGAGAACTTCGACAATACGCGCCAATGTCGGCCAACGTCCGCCAACCCACGCCAATACCCCTTGTACATATTGGTATTGACCGGTATTGGGCCAACCTCGGCCAATGTGTACTGGGCCCTTAATCAGCTGTCATTTGTTGGCCTGAGTGCGGTGTCGGGCCTATTCGGATTGTGTTGAGTTTTCATATTGTGATATTTACAAATCATCTTGGATCTGTTTGAATCAATATTTGGTTCCTTTATCAATATTTTGGTAGAATAAACAAAATCTACAATATGGCACTACTCAAATCAAGGTAGTATGGTAACAATGAAGCCTTCTGTTTGTCTATTTTACTTTTGTTAATGTATTATTTCTTAAGCTTTAATGCAAACACTTAACTTATAATATGTCTAGTTTGTTTCACACCGTCTTCAAGAATACATTTTGATTAGTTAGTGTTTAGTCTGAGCATTCATTAGTCATAATACAATGTACGAAGTTCTTCATTTATCACGACAGACTTATCTTTAAATAAATTAAATACGTTAACTTAGTATAAAACCACTATTTATTAGTGAATATTCCAACCGGTTTCGCTTTTCTCAAGCTTCACCAGGGCACTATTAACAATTAAACAATAAATACAAAGAATGAAGCACATATACAAACCTGGTTAAATTGGGATCTCAAAGGACCAATGATTTTGTACCATTTTTTCATTTATCCAGTTTTCCAAATAGACAGGTTTAAAATTATAGTTATCTCATTTACAGAGGCCCCCGCTTATAGAGGTCGAAATGTACCGTTATTCCATTTATAGAGGTGGAAATGTTAATAAAATTGCGTATTTTTGGTGTTATGAATTAAGTGTAGGTATTTATTTATTATAAAAAAAATAATACAACAAAGTTTATGACTTAAAGTAATCGGTTATGTTTGTTTTTATTTGATCGCTAGTTGCTGGAACCTGTTTCTCGACGGAATAAATTTGATCAAAAATACTAGAATCATCAATATTTGACATCTCAAAATACTTAGTAAAGTTTCTAAAGCTTCCATCGTCTCACGCTTTGAAATTTTTATTGAAGTCTGTTCATCTTCTTCTTCTACTTCTTTTTCTGTGTCCAAAGAAGAATACATAGAAACAATGTCATCATCATTGAACTCTTCTGAAATGAGTACATCATCGTCCATAGAAACGAAATCCTGAAAAGTCGGCTGCTGGTCATTTTGGTTGTTCCTACAGGTGGTAATTATTTTGTTCCATTTTGGAAACGCTGCACAGATCTCTACCTCCTCTTGTGGGCTCTCAGGTTCAGATACATTCGTCACTTTGAATCCAGCTTTTTTGTAGCAATTACTAATTGTGGTTTTGCTAACAGAAAACCAAGCTTTTTTCGCAAATCTCATGGCCTGGAGGATGTTGATTTCAGGGCTTTTATCGTCTTCTATAGATTTAAGAACATATTGTACAACTTCCTTTCTGTAGTAAACCTTGAAGTTGTTGATAATACCCTGATCCATGGGCTGCAATTTATATCTATATCGTTTCTTTTCTTAAAGCCCTCTAACCATCCATTACTGCCAGAAAAATTATCAATATGGAGCTTACTTACGAATTCTTGAGCTTTCTCTTTAATCATTGGTCCGCTTATTGGAATGTTATTATTCCGTACCTGCTTTATCCATATCGAGAGACATTTTTCAAGTTCAGGATACTCTGCTGATCGTATTCGTTTTAGTTTTCCTTTTCCATCAATACACTGAGACCGAATTTTCTCGTTGTTTTGAATAATTCTACACAGGGTTGACATTGGTATCTTATTCTCCGTAGATACACAGTTGATCACGCTACTTTCCACAATCATCTGATAGAAGCTTTAATTTTTCAGATGCTGATAATGTGTTATATTTACGTTTGGACATTTTGTACACTTTTATTCCCTTGTTTGTAGGTCAAAACCTGAGATAGTACTGACAAACAAAGCACGTGCGAAAGAAATTCAAATGTTTGTAAACAAACGTGTCGAAACCTGTCCCAACCTATTAAATGTCTCACTTATACAGGGGATCGAGCTACAGAGTCTCAATTATAGAGGTGAACACCGAAAAAATCCTAGAAATCAAATCTCATTTAACTGGGTTCGAAAAGTCCCATTAACATAGGTAATTCAATGAAAGAGTGTCGGGATCTCATTGGAATTCTCAATAATAGAGGTTTCTCACCTATCCAGGTTTCACTGTATAACATAATAAGGGAGACAAAATATAAATTACATAGAAAAAAAATAGCTGGACAAAATATACAAGTACATAAGAAAGAGACAAAATATAAAATTACACAAGAATGAAAAAGATAGACAAATATATAGAAAATAAAGAGACAAATTATGACAAGAGACAGAACGCCTGGGGAAGGAATAGGGAAGGGGAGAGATAATATAAGGATGATGGGTATTAGTTGGATTTAAAAGGGAAAATATTTAATATAGAACTATCGGATAAATGTAATTGGTTTATTAAGAATATCACTAATAGTATTAATTGTTTTTTTTTATTTCAAGAGCTTCTAAGTTATCTAATTTATGTCCAAAATCATTTTTACGAAAAATACTTACCCCTGTATTATTACAAAACTAATGATTTTTATCAATCAGTTGTTTGGCAAATTCGGAAAAGCCGTTACTACTTGTGTTCCTTATCTTGAATATTAACATTTCGAGCAGTTTTACCTAATAATGGACAATGGTTACAAGTTAATTTATAAATACCGGAGTGACTTAGAGTATCTTCTTTATCTTTTGTGTTAATTAACAATTTACCTATATTGTTATTTGTATAGAAATCTTGTCTTATATCAGAAATACGGCTATTAACACCAAGGGAAGAGAAATTATTGATATATAATATTCTACGCCAATGGTATCTTGTATCATTATTAGACAGAGGGGAATTCTTTGTATTTATTGTTTAGTTCTTAATAGTACCCTGATCAATCTTAGGTAAAGCGAAACACGTTGGCATATTAACTAATAAATTGTGGTTTTATACTAAGTTAACATGTTTAAATTATTTAATATGTCAAACCATAAAATGATTGCTTTATACCAGAATATAAAACTTATCTTTATTTACTTTATTTTCATATATTTAATTATCGTGTTTAATATTAAATTACTTTTCAGAGTTAAAGAATTTGAAGTCATCTTGAACACTGATGTTATAAATTTACCTTCCCTACAGACATTATGTTTTAATGGTAAGTCTCTTTTAAAAAATTGCATACTTTTTAAAAACTTTGAAAGCAATAGATAATATTGTTTTACAACATTAATTGTTGCTTTTTCCTTTTATCAAAGGAGAAGTTCTATTTTTAATTATTGTCTTTAAGTTATTTCTTTAATCTTTGGTGGCTTGGAAATCAACCATTAATTTAAATTTATTATAATGTATTATTTGATTAAATTTATTTTTGTAAATAAATTATTCAGGTATACCAGATGAGGGTGGATTTAGGTCAATGTGCTGGAAACTGCTTTTAAACTATCTTCCATTGGATGCATCATCTAGATCAACAACCCTCCAATCTCAACGAAGCTTATATAAACAGTTGATTGGTAAGATCCGTTTTATTAATACTATATTGATGTATAGGTCTTTTCATATAAACTTGCAATTGAGTTAGCGTGGGTACAGTGTTGTGTTAATTTTACGAAAACGCCCCTCTCATGTCCGTAAACTTATGGGAATTATGGCAAATTTCGAAGTATCAGGGTTTGAATTAATGGGGTTATACTGTATTAAATTATTTTTATTTTAAATATATTAATATTGATAAACGTATATTTATATCAATTAGTTTCTAAGTAGGTAGGTTAATTAATGGGGTACTCATTGTGATTTATTTTTATATCTTTACAGTGAAGCTGTTTCATTAATAAACTTTAATTTCAGATGAAATGATATCATCGCCTAGTGGAGAAGAAGATCATCCATTAAGTGTGAATCCAAACAGTTTGTGGAGATCTTACTTCAAAGATAACGAGGTTTTGCTTCAGATAGATAAAGATGTTAGACGCCTCTGTCCGGATATATCATTTTTTCAATCTGCCACAGAGTTTCCCTGCGACCAGGTAATTGTACAAATTACTTGTGTAGCTAAGTTGGGCTAAATGAAGATTTCAATTTCGATTTGAATAATTGTATTTTAAGTTTTTGAAATTGGTCTGTAATAAATTTCATATGTACATGTAAAAAAATTTGGAAGTGATACATTGAGAAGACCAGTAGAGTAGACCATAATAATTATTAATATAAAATTGGTTTTCATTATTTTTAGATTGTTAATGGCAGTGATGATAAAAGGCTTCATAAGCGAGTAGAAAATTCTCCATTTAAATACGAAACATTGGAAAAGAAAGGGCTGGGTCTAAAAAAGGTACTGTGTTTTGTATTATAAATATTACTGCGGATTTATTTTATATTAATTAAATTCTAATTTGGTTTTGTTTTTTGCGAATGATTAAATAAAAATTTGCGAAACATGCATCATATCCTGGATTCACGATTTAAATTTATAATTGCTGTTTACTTTTTTTTTAATTGCGTTCATATTGTGGATCAAATCATTTTTCACTAATTGATTTCTTGTATTTAAAATGACTGAAATTTATGTGGTGAGAAATGGAAGGAAAGTCATTGAAGTTTTTCTAGTCTTGGCATTGTTTCAAGATTAATTTTCTATTTTTATAATAATAAAATAAAAATTGTGGGATATCATAATTTTTTTATGGTTTTTGCACAACAGACTTGCCTTTGAAATAAGGGTATAGCACATTCTTATGTTCGATTAATTTAACAGAATAAATTAATCACCAAGCATTTTTTACTGTGCAATTGAATAAATATAAATACTAGATAAAATAACTAAATCTTTGAGAAATTTATTGCTGGGTTCTTGGTCTATAACGACCAACATCTTATTTGCTAACCGAAAATCACATCATGGTACATGAATATAATAATACAAGCAGTTACAGTCTGAATTCCACCCTTCAGAATCTCATATATTTGCATAGAATTACATGTTAATGCGATCACAATTATTTTGATTACATTTGTGGTGTTTTTAATAATAATTTATACAGTAAGACCCCGAATTACGTAACACTCGACTTATGAAAATTCACAGTTATATAATAAATCTCTTTTTTTTTTCTTCAAGATGAGACAGCGGTTTGTTTCTTTTATATAATAACAATATTTATATAATACAATAATAATAAATATTGCAGGTTCTTATGATGTTATACAAGGATATACATTACTTATCTAACTCGGGGTTTTACTTTAATTCTATAAAACAATAATCATAAAATTGGCGATTGGCGGAAAGATTTAAAAATATGATATTTTCACTGTCATTCCCTTACTTGTAGGTATAAAATTAATTAGTTTGGTGAAAATTATTTTAACTAACTTAACTAATCACACCATTTACCAACAACTGATTTATCTGGTTTTGCCAAGTCTTCGGCAGACATCCTCTATTTCTAGCGTGATTGAGGCTTACGTCATATATATATTTCTTATCATCCTTTCATTCCACATGACCAGACCATGAATGCGACCCTTTCTTCTTAATCATGTTCTCTATCCTAAGATAAATTTTGTATTCACTCTTGTTTATTCTTTACGTTATCTTTAAGGGTATTGCTACATATACGCACAAGTGACTTAATTTCCCTTGCATTCAGTAATTTACATTCTCATAACAGTATTTTTGTCTGTCTACTTAGGAAAATAGGTTTAAGTCAAGTCATTATATTATATAAACTGATTTAGAGCATTTAATTTGTATCTTAGATTTATTAGATAAAAAACTTAATTTTGAATATTAAAAATCCTCGATAGATTAAGGTGTTGTGTACCTATTTTCTATGCATGGATTTTACTTTCGTACTCTTCACATAATGAATTTCAATATGTGGTCTTTTACAATACAATGATTAAGATAAGAATTAAGCAGTAATATAAAAAATAATTTTAATGTGTTGTTTTCAATTATGATAAATTAAAGTTGATGATAAGCTATTACATTCAGTGGAACCTCGTGTTGCAAACATAATCGGTTTCATGAGACTATCCGTAACCTGACTTCTTAATAAACCTGAATTGTTGATAAACCAAAAAGGCTCTTTATTACGTACATATATACTTTATGTTCATAAAATTCATGGTCTGAAGTGAAAAGAAATTGGAAGCAAAAACAGAAAACTGTTGAAATTGTTTGGAAGGGTTCCGTGAAAATATCAGGTGCTTGAATTATTGTTAACCAGAGTCCTTCGTAATGAGAGGTTCCACTTGCACAAATAAACTTCATATTGAATAATTGACATAATGTTCGGTATTTCAATTAAATTGGTAATTATTGACATGCAGTATTGCTACTGTTTACCAATATTTTTTTAAGTTTCTGTTTGCAATTCATATATGTAATTATAAAGTGGGCAGTATACCCTTATGTTATTCTTGAATGTTATGCTTGTATATTTGACAGTTAACAAAATGTATTGTGAAATCCCGCATCGACACATCTGATTATTACCCGATGAGTGAAGGAAACGAGGCACATTGGGAAGTGGTTGAAAGAATTCTCTTCCTTTATGCCAAGTTGAACCCTGGACAGGGCTACGTTCAGGGTATGAATGAAATTATTGGTCCAATTTATCATGCTTTCGCAGTAGATCCTGATGCTAGCTTTAGAGGTAAGCTTTTCCAAATTTACCAATTTAAAAAAAAAAAAGTTATATTTTTGATGTTTATAGCGTTAACTTTGTGGTCGGACTTAATTATAAATTTTAATTAAATAACTTTGTATAAACCACTTATATAATGACTCTACATCTACCGGTTTCGATACCACCGTATCTTCATCAGGACTGACGTACAACTGACTATCCATTATCTATCCTAGTAAACAAATCAATTCTGAATGGGGGTGTGGCTACATCTAAGGTGGGGGTAATTGAGGGGTGAAAGCCGAAATGGGAAATATAACTAGTAGCGGGCTATTTATGAAATTTATCTGAATATTAATAATTTTTGCTTTAATGTTAAGGCTCTTTTTTATTTCTAGTACCTCTAAGTTATCTAATCTAAGGCGTCTATTATTTATAAGTAGAATTTCGATGCCGTTTTCCTGTTTAAAGGTGTGGCCTGTTTCTAATAGATGGTTCGTAAAAATTATTGTTATTAAGACATCTCAAGTGTTCCTTTATTCTAACATTAAGGTTACGTGCTGTTTTTCCTATGTAAATAGAAAATTGGTATCTAAAAATGGTATATATTTACTAGAGGATGTATCATTGCATGGAACGTGGAATGCTTATGCGATAGAGCAATGATACATCGTCTAGTAAATATACCGATGACAGATACCAATTTTCAAATAGAATTACAAACCATAAAACAAATTGCCATAAATAATGGTTACATCCCAGATTTCATAGATAGGATTTTGTCCAAAAAAACAAAGAATTTTTATACGCGATAAACATTTATATCATACTTCACCAAATAATATAAATGAGCAATGGCGGAGAATATTATATATAAATAACATTTCAGATAAAGTAACTTAAAGTTTGCCAAGCAACATTAAAGCCGTGTTTTATACTAGCAATAGCTTAGGCAAACTTATAATAAACTCCAAAGACAAAGTCAATCCGCTAGAATGCCACCAGTATAAATTGGCGTGCGAAGAAAGGCATCCCTGTCGCGAAACAAAAGTTTCCAGGGTGTTAATTTATTACACAATACATAATATTCAGAGTGACCGGTGTCGGAGCCTTTAATAGATATTTAGTCGGGCAACACTAACTAGTAATGGCGACCGCTCTATTTTGAAACTTGTCCTGTCAAACGGTAATATTGGTCCATTATTTGCTTTTCCCTCTTCGCAAAACTTTAATACTTCTTTGGCAATTGTTCTTGCACCATCCCGGACTGTTTTGGATGTTTTGGACATAATAATTCAGTGTATATTGGAAATCAAGATGTCACAGTTCAAATACGAGATTGAATTGAATGACAGGGGGAGGGGTTACCTCTGGGTGCGGGCAGGGCGGGTTTTAGTTCCAAAGTCGCCGCACGCCAATTTACGTTGGTCAAGCTCTGAATCATTCCGGTATTTATAGACTAAATTGTAATGACTGTTCGGCATTCTATATAGGTAAAACAACGCATAACTTTAAGGTTAGAGTAAAGGAACACTTGAGATGTCTTAATAACAATAATTTTTCCGAGTTTTCGAACCAACTTTTAGAAACAGGCCACACCTTTAAAAATGAAAACGGCATCGAATTTGTTTACTAGGATAGGTAATGGATAGTCAGTTGTACGTCAATCCTGATGAAGTGGTATCGAAACCGGTAGACGTAGATTAATTATTTAAGTGGTTTATACAAAGTTATTTAATTAAAATTTATAAAAAATTGTTATGTTAATATACATATAACCACTTACAAAGATTTTTAGTCCACCAGTTTCGAAACGTACCCATCTCTTCGTCAGGACGATCACTACATTAGCATGTAAATACCACTACACTCCACAACTTTAGTATTATTCACACACTAACACCTTCCCAAAATATTCCTCATGTGCGTGTTAATCTAACCGAAGAATAATATGCACTAGGGTTCCTACCAATTTTATTTTCTTATTCTGCTTAGAGTTTTATGTATGTTCGTTTCCTGGATGTATATTTCCGACCTCTCTAACCGATGTTTCGGATCCCATTGATGTATCTCCCAGAAAGAACGGATTGGATGGCGCTAAAAATTCTACACAAAAGATTCAGAACAGTTGTGAAAAAGGCCTACCGTAGGGCAATGTTTTATAGTCTGTTTATTTTACCTGCATGAAAGAAAATCTGCCAAATGTATTTTGAATTGTATATAAATGTTTTTGAATCTAATGAAAATTATGCAACATAATTATAAATTTTTTTGTCTTTAGAACACGCTGAGGCAGATTGTTTTTTTTGTTTCACAAATTTGATGAGTGAAATACGAGACTTTTTTATAAAAAGTTTGGACGAAGCTGAAGGGGGCATAAATCAAATGATGGATCGATTAGAACAAGCTGTTCATACATATGATGAAGAAGTGTGGAAACGACTTAAAGAATTGGATATTAAACCCCAGTACTACAGCTTTAGGTATTAACATATACGTATATGTTCTTATATTCAATCCAATTTCATTTCTACACCAAAATTCATAAAACCTCAAAACTAAGAGTAAATAATATATCATTATTTCTCCATCCATATTCGATGTCGATATAAATAATGATTGTTTCATATTTCATATTATATAGTAGAACTTTGTTAATTCAAAATTTTAAGGACACAAAATAAATTTCGAATTATGCTTATTATTTATTTGAAATTTAAGGTACCAAAAAGAAATCGCGATAGGATTGCGAAATTTCCCAAAAATCATAAAACCCTTGAAAAAAAGCCATTACTTTTGCGGAAAATGCAAATGTTTCAAGAAATCATTTCGAAAAAACAATATTTATTATGTTAATGCAAAGATCGCGACATTTCTATTGCTAAAGTATATACATATTGACTTTTTTGCTATAAACTTTTTATCTTATTTATAGATGGCTCACGTTACTATTATCGCAGGAATTTCCACTACCTGATGTAGAAAGAATTTGGGACTCACTATTTGCTGACAAGAGAAGATTTGATTTTTTAATTCATGTTTGTTGCGCCATGTTAATGTGAGTACTTTTATTATTATATTAACAATCTATCAGTTTTAATACGGTGGAACCTGCAACTTCAAACAAATTGAATTAATCGGTTCCAGATCTCTAAATTATACCCAATAATATAGAACATTTTTTTTTTATTAAATTTATTTGGTAAATGTACAAACTTAAGAGTGTATTCAATATAATATAATTAATACACATTTATATTACACGCTTACCCATTTTTAAATGAGAATTTATTCTCGTGTTTAAAAGTGAGGGCATTGTCATATGTATATGTATATATCTATTGTTAATGTAATCGTTAGTGTAAGACATTAGATTAAATAAGTAAGATATAAACAAAGAAACATTAGATTAAGTTATAAAAATTAAGACATTAAATTAAGTAAGTAAGATATAAACAATATAAGACATATAAGAAATATGATATACACAAGGAAAGGTTAAATTAAGTTATAAAATTAATAATTAAGAAGGTATTGTAATAACATTTAAAAATATTATATATTGATTGTTTTTGGTAAGATTTTTTCATTGCGTTATTGTGATGGTTTTTTATAGAAGATTTTTCAATTTAGTTTTGAATTTTCTATAATTTTTTCCATCTTCATTTCATTGGGAAGAGCATTAAAAATGATCACTCCTTGATAGGGGAAATGGTGTTGGGCTGTGCTTGTATTACATTTAGGTATCAAAATATTTCCAGTTGATCTCGGTCTATTACTAAAACATCCAAATGTACTATTATTGATAAACATTTTGTGAATTTGAAGTATTGCAAATTTTTTATAGATTTGATTAATATTTGGGACGTTAAAAATGTTAAAAAGTGTGTGTTAAAAATGTTGAAAAGTCTAACAAGGGTGTTGGAAATATTGAGGGTTTCCTCAAAATCACTTTGATAATTACTCTCTGAACTATTTCCACTGGTAGTATATTAGACTTAAAGGTTCCTGAAAGGTTTAATTTGCCTATTTTAACAGATCATATTATATGTAAATATTGATAAAACAAACACATTCAAATTCAATAGTTCAAGTTCCTCGCGAGCACACTATTCTCAAGTGATCGTGGTTCACGGCCATAAACTCTGCCTCGATAGCGGCTCAGATGGAGTTTATGTTTAGGTGCCTAGACTTGTTGGTTTGTCTCTCGACTACGCCCCACATGTGGTAGTAAAGTATAAAGACTGTCTCCGAAAATCACTGAGCCTATGTGGAGTACCTGAGAATTGAGGGCAGCTGGCACAAGATCGTGTGAGCTGGAGGAGAGTTTGCTCTCAGGCTGATGGTGTTGCGGCAACCAGACGATTAAAAATTGAACAGCGAGCCGCAACAACGCTCTAACGGGACCGACCAATGCCACCTGACCGCTTCCTAAGTAAAGTATGCGGGAGAGAGTGCGCCACTTGAATAGGGCTATTTTCCCATCACTAAGCTCATGAAAGGTGTAGCAACAACTAAGTCAGAATGGCGAGGGGATCCTCAATCA
Source organism: Agrypnia vestita (assembly GCA_016648135.1). Classification (NCBI taxonomy): domain Eukaryota; kingdom Metazoa; phylum Arthropoda; class Insecta; order Trichoptera; family Phryganeidae; genus Agrypnia; species Agrypnia vestita. The sequence goes on along the minus strand of JADDOH010024942.1, from coordinate 46,498 downwards.
CGAGGCCCGGCTACAACAACATGGGGTAGTCCAGAGGGTTTAGGTCGGGACTGTTAGGTTCGGGAGGCCAGAAGTCCTAACAATTTTAGTTTTTTTTGCGGACTATGTAGAAGGAATATTTAAGATCCTCTTGAGCAATTCGAAGGATGGTCGTTAAGCTCATCCCCAAGACGGAAGCCAATTTCCGAAGCAAGGTCCCCAGGACTTCCATAATCATGTCTTGGGCTCTTTGGATAATCTCTGGAGTTCTTCTTGATCTCTGCCTAACCTGTATTTTCCTCGCCATAGTAGAAGAGCCCTCCTTGGATTTCTCTGAGACTGTATTTTTTCACAACGTCATAAGCAGTCGAACTTGGATACCTGAAGAATTTAATGATTTCAGTGGGCGTTCTTCAGGGATAAAGGCTTTCTATAATCACCATTCTTCTATCTAATTCCATATTTGGGTAGACAAGCTTGGTCATTTTAAGGTTATGAAAGTCTTACTAACATATTTAGCTAACTTTAGCGCCAACTAGCACCTAACCCTGAATTCAAATATAGCGGGAACTTCAAATACAATTTACTTTATTAAAATATTATATATATATTATACTTTAATAAAGATAAAATTATATTTATTAAAGTATTAATTATAATATATAATTTCCATGGTTATAATAACATAAACTTTTTTGTTTTCAGCTTACTCAGGGATCAAATCATTAGTTCTGATTTTGCTACAATAGTGAAGCTGTTGCAGAACTTTCCTCCAATGGACGTTTCCCTCATTCTATCTAAAGCTGCAAGTATTCGTGGTAAAAAGACTATTAATGCATTTGAACTGTAGCTGGAAGACGATTACGATAAAGATTTGCCCAATTCCTGTATAAGCTTTCTTTATCGATAGTTCATTAAAATAATCATTAATTTTTTTTAACAATAATTATGCGTTAGTTAATTTGGCTATGCGTATGATTTCAAAACAAAATACTATTACGTTAGCACTTATTTTCAAAAAAAATTCTCTTGTTTCTTAGTTTGCAATTGAATTAGATATAAAAGATCTCTAAAAGTTATCACAATTAATATACTCAATGCTAACATGACATGATAGTTATCACCCCAAATTGGAAGACTTTTTTTTTAATTTTAAAGTATTTTTGTACATTTTGTATGATTAGTAATGAAGGCAATGAATTGAAAATTAAAAAAATATTTTATAAATCAAATACACATTAAAAGTATTCCTAATATCATTTCAAGATAGAAAAACTTTATTTTTACTTAATGCTACATTTCAGTTATTTTACCGATCGTATACCGGCCGTACGTAACGCGGAATGTAACCTGTCTGCTGCGCAATTTCGCGCACAATGTTGTTTTTAGACCCTTTTTTGTGATGGTTATATTCATGTAAAAATCAACAATAATCGCTAAGAAATTGCAGTTTCTGGTTTCTCAATATACAGACTTCAATAATTACTTGTACAATAATTATTTATTCATTAATTATGAAAATAAGTAACGAAATTTAGTGTCAGATATGTACACACATGTTTATCAAATAAAACCACGGAAGCAATAACACTAAAGATATTGTATTTCAATATTTTTGTTCTAAATATGTCAAAGAATATAAAAATACTTAATTTTAAAACTTTTTTATTTAAAAAAAAAAAAACTTTTTTTAACAGATAAAAAATGAACCCATAAAAACCAAGTTTTTATTTTACTCCCTTTCTTTGTAAATTAAGTTTACCATCATATTATTAAATAATTGATTGACTGAAAATGAAACATGTCTAGACAAATATCTATGTCAAAAATCTCTAAAAATATCTCTTTATTATTTGATTTCTTCTCAAAAAAACCGAAGTGTGCTGTCATCTGTGAACCAATAGTCATAAATTTTCGAAATTCGTAGTGAGGTACCTATTATACCTACCGACGAAGTAATTCAAATTTTAAATATTCCGTGACGTTATTAGGCCGCCGTTGGTAGTAATCAAACTTTTGTAATAATCCCAATTTGAAAAAAACCATTAAAATTTCTAAAAATCCAAAATTATACTATAATTATTAAAATTTTTTAACAAAAATTTGATAGATCTTCTTGATTGTCGCTACGAGTCTACTTGCAAAGTTTCAGCTCGATTGGATCACGGGAAAAGGGTTAAAAATCGATCCAAAGTTTTTCGTCAAGCAAACAAGCAAGCAGACGCCACGAGTTAAAAGAAAGGAAGTAATAACATAATTAATGCGCGGTTCGAAGATGACATTTGGAATGATTTTTTGTCCGGTTTGCGCGAAAAATGAGGTTACTTGACAAATAAAACTCTTTCATTCATTCATATGATATGATATGATATGAGATACAACCAATAATAATCTTTAAAAACCCATAAACGCAGGTAAAATAGGACGAATTCACATACATGTCTACATCCGGCGCATAGAGGGTACAAAAGTTGTCGCGCAGATCTACGATCCGGCATAGTTAAGCATTTAAAATTACACAAAACAAAATGAATATGTGCACATAATTTTAATTTTTTACATTTATTTATTGTACATTATTTAATTCTTTGAAATTTTGAACAATCCTTTTAGTATTACAATCAAACATTTACATTTTCACTGTAAATATTGGAATAAAATTGTTTCACATATGTTTTAAAAATATAATGTAAAATAATATTAAGACCTACACTATGATGCACTATATTCAAATCTTATAAATTGCAAATTCTTTTTTTTAATCCTGAAATTTTCATTGATTTATACTTATTAAAATTACCTGCTTGAGAGCCTGACTTCCTGCATGGTGATAAACAAAATCATTTACAATTATTGGTCTTAATTTAGGAATTGCATTAAATTATTTGAGTCATTGATTTGATTTACTGTGTCATATAAATAAGATATGTACCGAAAAAATATGTTACAAATGAAAAGTTTAAAAGTAAGCATTAATTTCTGATCTGTGATGGTATCATTAACACTCATTTTAGACATAGCGTCTTTATATTATCATCCTTATTATAAAGCCTTTAAATGTATTATTTTACTAATTTTTCACGAGAACTTTTAAGTTAAAAAAAATGTTCTCAAGTTTTTCACAGCCGTTCAGAATCTTCTGTGTATAGTTTTCTAAGATATTCTGCCGTATATGTGACCTCTTTGGCTGACGTTTCGGATCCCATTGCAGGGTCCATCATCAGGGCTGATGTGATAAGTGTTTTTTTTTTCTAATTCCTTAGAGTCTACGATACTCTGAGTACTCTACTTGTGGTCTAATCCTCCTAATCTACTTCTACAAGTGCGTCAGCTTTATAGATACTTATTACAAGCTACTTATTACAATAAACATCATAAGTGATTTATTTCATTACATGAATTTGGAAGGATAAAAAATTATGATTAAAAAACCTGTGATGATGAACCCTGCAATGGGATCCGAAACGTCGGCCAGAAAGGTCACATATACACACGGAATATCCCAGAAAACTGTACACAGAAGATCATTTAAGGTGTTTTCTAGTGATGCAATGAATACTACTTTCACGAAAACGGATATCAAACCTACTATTCGGCGAATACGATTAATTTAACAATGTAATAAACAATACACCACTGTTCTTTTTTTGCTAAGAGATTTAATAATTAAAATTTACCCCCGTCAAATTTTTGTTCAAAAAGCACAACATTTGTAACTTCTCAGGCGTTAGGCGATTTCATTTATCCGTTTTTACATTCCCGAAAATATATTCGGTCGAAAATAATATTTCTGAGTGATATGTATTCGGCGAATACAAGTATTTGGTAAATATTTACTATTCGGCGAATACGTATATTCCTATAGTATTCGTTGCATCACTAGTGTTTTCATTATTTGGTTAAAATTGTAAACCAAATAAATCCTTTATTTGGTTAAAACAGCCGATAAATAAATACAGTCAAACTCGATTTTAACAAGCTCGGGTATAAGGAGATCTCGGCTATAATGAGCAAAACTGTGAATTGATTTTGATTGGCGCATATTCCCATACAATCGTTCTCGGTTATAAGGAGCGCGATTCCCGGATATACGGAGCAAATTTTAGAAACTCTGCATACATATTTGCTTGAGTTACAGAAAAAAAACAAAGACTTATAACAATGAACTTTGCTTTTAAAGCGGCTCGCACTTAATTTTATGATGTACTCAAACTTGTGTGTCCGAAAATGCCACGTGCACAGGCAAACAATAGTTCGTCGGCATTTATTATCAAAGGAATGCCGAACTGAAGGTGGAGAACTGTCATATAACTCCGATTATTGGGGGCTTCCAAAATGTTTGAGGTGACAGTTTATTTTATGCAGTTTACTGTTTTAGCATTTAAAAGCCTAATCAGTTAAACGCGAATTGTTTTATCGGAAACATTTCCACTAACAAACGAAAGTGTCTCTCGGTTCGCGAAAAGTCGAAATTATTCGTGAAATAGAACGCGGCGCCAAAAATTCAGAGGTCTGTAAAAGGATTTCACTATCGTCTTCTACAGTTTTATCGCTCTGGAAAATTAAGGATGATTTTTTTTTTTCAAGAGCAGCCAAATATTAAAAATTAATATTTGGCTGCTCTTGAAAATAAAACCACATAATCAAAAAAATTTAGAAAGTGAAATTTACCTATCCCGGATATAAGGAGCAAAAAGTCAGTTATAACGTCGCGCTCGTTATAACCGAGTTCGACTGCAGTCTTAAAATTATTCACTTGGTTATAATTTATCATTTCAAAAACTATTCCAAATTATAGTTTTTAATTTCATATAAAAAAATATGATAATAAGTTATTAACTAATGTATATATATATAGTCCCTTTAAATTTTTATTATTTTGTTTTTTCCTTGCCTTCATGTGATATCCATTCTGTCACTGTAATATACATGTATTTATTCTTAAAATCAATGTTTTCGCAGCACTATCATCAATTACATATTTTGTTCAAATTAAGGGAAATTTTTCCTAAATCGATTTGAGGTTTTACAATTAGGATGAAATATCTATTATTATTAATGTTTTTAAATCATAGTCATATGTAAAAAAAATTATGAATGTATTATAATAAAGTGTATTTTGGTTGTACGGTAATATAAGAATAATAATTATTAAAATGATCTATGCCATTATTATGGCCCATACTCTACAGAGATATTAAATATATAGATTTGTATAATAATTCAAACGTATTTTTAAATTTATTTTCAATATGACGAGTCCAATTAGTTTTTCTGTCATATAGAATAAGGAAAGAAGAAGGAAATAGATATGTAAATATATTAAGTTGGTAGGAAAATAATTGCTGCAGTTCACCACCTTCAAAATCAAATGTATTTTCTCAGCTAATAATTAACTTTATTAATTAATTTATTACCATATCAAATACCGTGAATATCCACATATTTTTGCCAATCAATTATAAATTCATTTATTATATATTAGGCGTACAAATAAGTTTCCGCCATTTGACAAAAGTTGGCTCCACCAGTAAGTTATGGTTAAAATTGTCATGTAAAGCATAATTATCGTAAGGTTGGACATCTGTCAACAACATAATTTTAAAATATTAGTGATTTTAATATCAGTATAATACATGTATTCTTTTGTGTTCGAAAATGTCGAGTTTTGAGCCGAATAAGCGCCATTTGCGAAAACTTTTGATTTACTTCTTCAATTTGAAGAAATCTGCAACTGAGGCGCATCGATTGCTCGCAGAAACATTTGGTGAAGCTGCCTTAAGTGAAAGAAGTTGTCGTAAGTGGTATCAAAAGTTTAAGAACGGTGAATTTGATATCGAAGAAAAAGTTCGTAGCGGAAGGCCAAAAGTGTACGAAGACAAACGAAACGATTACTAGGGCTGTCTACCGAACACTTGGGTCGAGCACTCAAGGAAAACTATTCCAGACACTAGGAAATTATGCTCCTGCATAATAATGCTTGTCCACATGTTGCGGCGCCGGTCAAAACCTATTTGGATACGCTCAATTGGAAAGTTTTACCCCACCTACCATATTCATCAGACATTGCTCCTTCTGATTTCTACTTGTTTCGATCGATGTCCTGTCTGAGCAGCATGAAGATATAAAAAAGTGGGTCGATTTGTGGATAGCCTCAAAAAATGAAGCATTCTTCCGATGCAGTATCCGTATGCTGCCAGAAAGATGGGAAAACGTAGTGGCAAACGATGGACAATACTTTAAATAAAACAATAGTTTCCGTTCTTTCACAATAAATGCGCAATTTTTGATAAAAAACAGCGGAAACTTATTTGTACACTTATATGAAATTCCAGAGTTCTGGAGTTATATAATCTCAAAATGCACTTTCATCAGCAATTTCGTTGATAAAAATCTTACCTTGTAGAAAGATGTCGAAAAATGCAATAATCTGTTAAGTAAGTGATAATCAGAGAGTATTTTTGAGTGAGGCAATGTTTCGTTACCCAACGCAGAAAAAACTTTGTGAAGACGATTTATTTTGGCTTTCAGTCATTCAGTTTATGCAGCACCTATCTGCGAGTTCTTGATTTTCTTAACTGTTTTTTTTTTTTTTTTTTTTTTTATATATTTATTAATTTTTTGATATTTATTACATCGTAGATATGCCAAACTGCACAGCAGTTTTACGGCATTTTTTTTAAAATTAAAATAATTAATAAATTAATTAAATGGTCCAGAACTGTTGGATGAATGACGCCTTTTTTGCAAGTTCTCTGATTGTTATCCATAATTCTGATTCAATCAACACCTTCAGTTAGTCCCTTTCAACTACAGAAGCAGCCCACTACTTTCAAGGCTCTCGTCCTCTTTTTCCAACATTTTAAAAACTATCTTTGCAATGTTTCATACCAAAAGCATAGTTTTGTTTTCAAGTTGTTTGTTCCAAAATTAAAAATAATAAATAAACAAAGTTGATGTTACCAAAATACCATCAGGAAAATTCACATTAAAATTATGTTAACGTGAAAATGATGAAATTATACTTTTAATTGAAAAAAATTAAAGTAAGATTTGAGATAATAAAATGTAATTATTTTCCTACCGACCTAATATTCAGTAAAGTGTTATTATCATTATTCTAATATTTATAACTTTTCCCCATACATATTGACAGTCCCTACATATTCTGTCGAATTCGTATTCGTATATTCGTAAAGATTGTTTGTGATATCTGAAATTTTCTTTGATATGATTGATTGAGATTTTTTCTGAAACTAAATAACTTTCCATTTCACAAATGTGCTCAATTAAATTGTATGAATTTGTTTAATATTTTACAAGTACAAAACATAATATAATATTTTATGAAAAATGTGTTATAATTTATTGAATACCTTTTCAACATAAACACATCTGAAGTATATGGTCCTGTCAAAAATACTCTTGATGTGTTACAGAGCTGCTAAAGCATTAGGTCAAGGTACTTACAGCATGCCCCTAGTACTTACATTCAGAAATTGATAAAAAATGTACAATATTTATCATTCACATGGAATGAAACTGATTAAAAATCTTAAGATGTATTTAAAGGTTGTTTTTTTAGAGGCGGAGGACTTTAAATTGAAATAAAACACAGATGAATGTTTTTAATATCAATAAACTGGCTTTATTTGACAGATAATTTTATGGCTTTAACATTTGAATATGATTTCGGGCATTTGGCCGCCATGGCTGGCGCATACATATATCCAGGTATTGACATGTTTAGCGGGCAGAAACGAAATCTGAAAACCAAATATCAATGTAAATGGTACGCGTCTGGAAAACGTATCAAGCTTCACATATACACCTCAGGAGCATTCAAGCTTCTAACGTATCCCTCGACATTGAAATCAACTGTCGCTCGAGAAACGTGTCTGCAGTCATAGCAAAGAATTGTTTGACCACAACCTATCAGTCGCACAAATCCATATACAAGGCTGTCGTTCTGCCTATATTATTATATGGTTCGGACACATGGGTACCATATAGAAGACATATTCGTAGTCTGAGACTGTTCCAACAGCGCTTTCTCAGACGCATATTTTAAATTCACTGGAACAATCATATCAACAATATGGTAGTTCTTTGCTAACGTATTGAGGACAGGATGACTAAGGCCAGACTGCGGTGGATCGGCCATGTGATACGTAAGGGAGATCATAGAATACCTTAGCGTGTACTTTACGGTGACGTCCTCGGTTAACATAAGGTTGGCGGACAAAATAAGCGTTTCAAGGATTGCTTACGGAAGTCCTTGGCATTGCGCAAAATCCCCAGTACTTGAGAACTGCTGATACTTGACCGGACTGAGTGACGAAATATTTGTTCTAGAGCCGATGGTACAGTGGCAGCAAGACAAACTCTGAGCAGAACGCGCTGTCGTTCTTTATCAGAAGAACCAACAGAGACACAATGTAACTAGCGATATTTGTGGATGAATCTGTACCTCAGAATTGGTCTGTTCTCACATAGGAGATCTCACTGCTGATGGAGAAATAAATGGAAGGCGAGGGGATCCTCGACTAACAAGACCCAGCAACGACGACGATGTTCTATAAAATACAGAATATTGATTCAATACCAATTCGTTAAAAAGATATCGAAACGAAACTGTTTTAAAAAATAATTGCATTGACTTTAAAAAAATATTTTAAATAACTACTAGGCAGACTTACCAAATGCACGGGAATGTTTTTTTACTATATCTCCATTTTTTATATGTGCTTATATAATTCTAACTTATTATAACATTTACGAATTAAATTTTATGTTTGTAATGTAAATGTTTATAAAAAATAAATAAATTGAATTGAATTATATATACAGCGACGATATACTAAATCTGGATAAATTTGTTATTATTTGGAGGTGATGTTGGGAGAATCAACGTACCCACCTATAAAAAAAAGTTATAACTATGGCAATATATTAATCAGTACCTAATATAATGGGCCCCGTACACATTGGGCCAACCTCAGCAGAGCGCCAACGTCGGCCAACCTCGCCCAACGGCCAACGGGGTTCACACATTAGCGCATGACTCATTGTTGACTGGCGAAACACTTGAGATGGATGTAATCGCTGCTGCGGCAATTGATTTATTCCAATCTGAAATATTTAGAATTTCGCTCTATAATTTTACAAGCGTATTCTCTGATACATCTATCGATTAAAGCAAAAAGAAAAAAAAAGAAAAATTTTAAACTTGTTATGTTGCTCTATTAAGTTGCGGCAAATACACCTTAGCAACTTCAAAGCATTTAATTTTTAATCTTCGATTGCGCCTAAAATTCTTAAAAACAATCTAAAATATTGCATATTTACAGAAATGAAAAAAAAATTGAGCGCATGCGCCTTTTCTTTATAAATTCATTGGTAGTAATAACTAAGTATATGGGAATATTTTTTTTTTGTTAACTCGCCAATTATATTGTTATTATTATCCCAATTATAATAATTTCGTTGCCTGTTAGTATTTTTTTATTTTCTTTTTACGTAATTTTTTCATTTCTTTTTTTTTCTTTATTGTAATTTTTTTCTGTCCTTTCTTTTTTTTATATATAAATAAATAATTCATTCTTTAGGAATCGACCTGTTAAAGTTTTGTCATTTTAGACGGGTTGCAAGTTGAATGTAATTAGTATTTCAAAAAAATATTTTTACTCTTTATGTATTTTTTTCATTGAATTGATATTTATTTTTGACGAAATCAAAGTTTTCGCACTAAATTATCTGAAAATAAAACTCATTTATTGTTTTCATAATTAATTTCTGTCCATACTAATAATAATAATTCAATTAACTTGAATGTCTCTTCATTGCTCTACGGTAGCAAACATTTCGGCGTACCACCCAGCCAGCGGATGGTGAGAACTGAGAACTAAATAACGGCCAATGTTTGATGCCCATCGACCGAACGACGCCGTGATTCCTTTGATTTGTGCTCGAAAAACCGACAATTTCGCCAACCTGTGCCAAAATCCCCTGTACAAATTGGGCCAACCGCGGCCAATGTGTACAGGGCCCTTTATGTCTATATTCTGTGCAGGGCCCTTAATATATTACGTACTATTAATTTCGTCTATGATTGAGTTTCTTTTTCTATGGATTGAGAATCAAAACTCTCTCTGGTTAAAAACGGCTTCTGAACAACGGGAGATTTCTGCAGCATTTAGCGTCGTTCATTTTGGTTAATTTCTAACTATTTCACCTACAAATTGAAATCAGATAATGTATTAGTTTTTGTTTTATTCGTAGATACTTATATTTTTATCATGATAAACGACTTGTTGAATTTATCTGTCGTTTGGAATGCCGGCTTTTTCTAAATCATTGATTGTTTTCTATGCCATGCTTAATAACAATAATATTATTAGGCCGGTCAAAGAGTTCTGACTTTGTTAATCGCACATCGATTGGTTTCAAACTGTTATCTAATTCAATCATTTCAGATAAAGAAAATGTCTGATCTTGGAAACGGTAAATCTCGCAAGCGTGGTTCTTCCGGCAAAGCACCCGGCTCGTCCGCCAAAGCCAAAAATAAGAAGGTTATCACCGATTCTGAAAGCGATGACTCCAACCACAGTCCTATGCCTGAACAAGTTCCCATCATGGAGCCAGATGTTCCTGACACCAAATTACCCGAGGCAAGTTACATGCATATTTTCGATTCACAATGTTTTTCGTAATTTTTTATAAACAACGCACGTTTGGGTTAAAAGTGACATTCCGTGTAATATGCAAGATGAGAGTGGTGCGATTGATGTTACTATTTGCAGGAGCTTCTTAAGAAGATGTGCAAGGAGCCAGGCGTACTGTTGATTGCTGGGCAGGTGTCTTGGGATTTGACGGGAAAACGTGAAACCAACAAAGTCGTCAGAACCCACCCAAATTTAAATGTTTTCCACCGCTTCACTGACATGAAGGTACATTATTATTACTGATACTTCACTATTTAACACATGCTTGTAAGTAGTTTTTTAAAAAAAATTTACTATTTCAAAATCTAAAAAATCCAAATCCAAGAAATAATCTAAAAAATTATTTGCATGATTTTTACAGTATCGCTTGATTATCAGTGGATGTACATCAGCTCATTCAATTTTGGTAAACGAAGAAGGAAAGGCAATGACTTTCGGTAAGTAATCAATAATGATAGTAACTGATAATTGTGTGGCCTTAATTCCTCTTTTGTTTCTCCATGTTGTTTTTAAATTGCATTATTTCTGAACCACGATTCAGAGAAAATTATTTTAAAATATTATTCAAACTAGTAATGGTGATTGTTAACTATAATTATTTGCAAGTCAGCGTGCAATCACTGGAACACTATAAACCAAATTCTCACTACATTAACTATAAAACAAACTCCAATTGTTAAATCCCACTTACCAATTGAACATCTATCACAATCACGGTTTATTATGGCTCAGGTGGATGACAGATTCACTGAACGCACTTGAAATATTTTCTTATTATGTTTCATGATTCACATATTATCAGATTAAAATAAGTGATGGAACCTGTTTTTAAAATTGTTTACATTTATTGATGTAATAAAAAATCGTAATAGAAATTAAATAAGAATATATTACGGTATTTCATTTAAATTCTTTAATTAAATATATAAGCTCCTGTTTAAACAAAGAATTAAGTTAAACATGAAAGTTGTTTTTCTGTCTGAATATTAAATGATGTGCTCTGACTCCGTAATATAATATTTCCGAATAAATTATATAGGTACTATTTGTAAAGAACCTCTAGCATTTGTTTAGTTACTGCTTGTATTGGGCCATCTCATAAATAATGTGTTTTTTCAGACTTCTTTTATTTTTCAAAATTAACTAACATAAACAAGGTTCTTTTTTAACCTTAAGTAACTCTCCGTGAAGTAAAATATTCCTCCAGTACTGTTCTGACCTCATCTACCGAATTCATAATTTTTCCATCCAAATGTTTTTAAAGTTTGCGGAATAAATGATAATCAAATGGGGCAATGTTTGGCAAATATGGTGGCTCGGGCATTGTTTCCCATTCAAACTGCTCCAGCCTTTGTAATGCCATTCTTGCTGCATGTGGCCGAGCATTATCCTCATAGAAGAACACCTTTCGTCTTGAAACCAAAGATGGGTCATTTTCTTCTAAACATTCAAATTGTCTCATCCTTTCATATCCAACCAAACAGTTGGGTGCGAACCTTCTCTAAGCTGGGGTGCAGGTGTTTCTCCTTTCCTTGCCCACTGTCTTTGGCGCTTGACATTTTTTTATAAAGAACCCATTTCTGATCACCAGTCACTATTCAGTTCAGAAAAGATTAATAATCACTGAGATGTAACAGCAAAGAGCAATACATATTCACTCTCTGCATGCGATTAGACTCTGAAAGTTTATGTGAAAACCGTTGACTGCTATTTGCTGATTTTTCTGATGGCACATTGTGGTTTATATACAATTATTTATGTGTGGCAACAAGAAATGCAAATTGACAGCTGAAAAGCTTACTTTAAACCAAAATTTCGGATTTTGTGTTTATATATCACACGTAGATGTCAATGAATGATTGAATGACCAAATCCAACCTTGTCTGCCAGTTCCTCAACAGTTGTGTTAGGATTCTGGTCTGCCATGGCTTGCAGAATGTCGCAATAATACTGCAAACTCAATTATAACTACTTCCTCTTTACTTAAATATTTGACATGATTGTAGGTGTCGTTGATAAAAATATGATGATTCTGATGTGTAATCTGAGCAAGTATAGAGAGGGACTGCTTCTAATAAAACTATAGTAGTGACAAAATAACTCAACTTGTCTAGTACAAAGTATAGTATAGTGTTGATTAAAATAATCATTATGCGGTTATTATTTCTTTGTGAACTGCCAAATCAATTAATGTTTATTTAATTACCTTATTTAAATTAAAGTTAAATACTAGTTGTATATATAGTAGAACCTCGTTTATTCGAAATTCAAGGGACCCAAAAAAAATCATGATTTTGTAAATTCATAATTTAAGGCACCAAAAAAAAATTTAAATCGCGATGCAATTGCAAAATTTGAAATCATAAAATTTGTATAAAAAGCCCTTAATTTTGTAAAAACTATGTTTTTTTTTTGCGTATTCCAAAATATCATTTTGAAAATGCAAAATTTATTATGCAAAGCATAATAAATATTGCATTTTAGCAAGCATATTAGCAAAGACTGTGCTATTTCTATTACCAAAATGTCCGACAATGACATATCAAATAATTTTTTCCAATTCGTCACGTTTGGTTGGCCGTAATCAAAATGTTTGGGGTTATATTTGAATTTATGGATTCACTTGATTTAACTTTAGACTCAGACCCACATAAGCCCAGTTATAAGGAATATAACCTTCAATAAATATGCGAAATAATAAGATGAGTCAGTAATAACTTCCAATATTCTAATAATTAACACAGTTACTAGAAACATAATTAAACTAAAAGCGAATTAAAAAAAGTGACTTTAAACGCATTGAGGTGCGAGTAATTAGCACTAACTAAAACTATCCGCCCGCATACCAACTGAAGAAAACATATACAGGACTCCACAGGGTAGCGCAAAATACATAAAGGGCACCTCTCAAAAAGCCGCTCATATTATTAGTTTTTTAATTATTATTATTATTTAAAAAAATCTAATTATGCTTAAATTGATTTATGGTGCAATCTAAAAAATTTGAAATTAATATTTTGGGTCTTGTGTTTTAAAATTATGTTTTATTCCAATTTTCAATGTTCGAATTAATGGTGTTTTACTATAATACTGTATTTTGTACTTTGTGGGCAAGGTTATGTTAAAATTCACTTAAATTTTTCCATGTTCTATTGTAATATATTATGCTTGTATGATTTTGTTTAATATATGTATTTTAAACAATACCACAGAACTTGTATTTATTTGTAATTATCGATTAAAGGTCGTGGTTCTTGCGGACAACTCGGCCATGGAGATACGGTTACCAAAGACTTGCCAGAAGAAATTGCAGGTCTTAAGGAAATGAATATCATACACGCGGCAGCTGGTCGAAATCATACTCTTTTTTTGACTGGTAAATTCTTCAACAATATTGATTTCTAAAGAACCAATTACTAATTCTATGGATTTGTTAATGTTATGGTCTTGTCTATACAGCTTTGTATTCTTGTTTGTAGACTCTGGAGTTGTGTACGCTTGTGGTGACAATAGGAATGGGCAGTGCGGAGTGGGAAGTGTAGCGCAACAGCAGATACTTGTACCAACAAGGATTAACTATCGGTAAGTGTGATGATACATTTTTAACAACTGGTAACAACTTCGGGTTGCATTTTATGTGAAATGTAAAATTATACAACTAATCCCTATGATTATTAATGAGGCTCTATTTTTTTTTTTCCTAATATTGTTTTATAAAGATAAATGAGTTTTAATAATTGTATAATCTATCCAGTATGCAGTAATTATATTATTATGAACGTTATTACGATTTGGGATTGCTCTTTAAAAATGAAAACAATTACTTTTATAAAAATTCATGATATTTTGTAACAGTGGTCCACCGATCATAAAAGTTGCTTGTGGAGCTGACTTCTCTATGATTTTGGACTGTAAGGGAGGACTACACTCATTCGGACTCCCAGAGTTTGGTCAATTGGGTAAGAGAAATAAGTATCTGAAGTAGCTAAATAAATTGTAGTAATAATTTTATCAATATCAAATTATTAAATTATCTTATAACGTTTTTACAGGCCACAACACAGATGGCAAATATTTTGTGACATCCACAAAACTCTCATTCCACTTTGAAGCGTCTCCAAAACGTATTGTCCTTTTTATTGAGAAAGCAAAGGATGGACATGTTCAGCCACTTGAAGATGTGGAGATTATTGATGTTGCATGTGGCACAAGTCATTCGGTATGAAATATAATTAAAAAATATTTTATTACACAAAATATAACTCGCTTTTTTCAGATTTAAGAGATTCAAAAGTTTTATTATAGATTACTAAAGTACATAATAATGTTATATTATAGGTTGCCATTGATTCAAAGAAACGCGCCTACAGCTGGGGATTTGGAGGATTTGGTCGACTGGGACATGCAGAGCCGAAAGATGAAATGGTCCCGCGTTTAATCAAATATTTTGATTCCCAAAGTCGTGGAGTGCGTTCCATTTATTGTGGAGCCACATACAGTCTGGCTATTAATGATTTGGGTATTTTTCATTTATTATTATTTCAAAACTCATATGTCATAAAACTTTCTATTACATTATAATCACAGATAATGTTATCAATTGATCCCAAAACCATATTTATATTATTGTACAATTAGTTCCATTAAATTAACAATAATTCGCCTATTACAATTAAAATTCTGTTCTGACCCCTGAAGCAGACAGGTAAAAATAATTTTGAATTTTTATTCCAGGTGGTCTATTTCTGTTTGGTCAAACTAAACGAACCGGTGAGGCTAATATGTATCCAAAGCCAGTACAAGATCTCGCAGGTGACAATCTACAAAAATTGTATCTTTATTGTTAAAACTGTTAAATTTAAATCTACAAATAAGATGCTTGTCATTTAAACATGCCTATCGATAGCAGTTTAAAAACAAATAAACTAATAATTTTTTAACAATAATTATTAAAAATATTGCGTAATTTTTCATAAATTTTCCTGTAATGCCCTATAGGACAATTATAGGGCGTTACATGCACTGTTAGTGAAAAAACGATCTTGCTTGGTTAACGGCCCTGCACAGATCCTAGTGTCATTAATACAAGAGATACCTGTAATTTATGCTACATCTGAGCTGATGTAGTTATAATTTATTATACTCTGCCAACTTTTAAAAGTGTATGCAAGTTAAAATACTCAGAAACTGAAGCGTATTGCAAGCATTATATGATTTTTTTTTTCAAATGATTTTTCCATTTATCAAATTACTGTTTAGCGGATCTCTAAGCGATATGTTTTGCTAATTTTGCTGTCTGGCTCAACCTGGGCACCCAAACTAAATTAAAAATATATTATTTGTTTTGCTGTTATAATGTTTTTATAACAAAAATAAAGTATTTTTTTAAATAAAAATGCAAATATTTTCTTTAATTTAGGCTGGAATATTCAAAGTGTCGGAGTCAGTAACACATCCATTGTTATTGCGGCTGATGAAAGCCTTATTGCCTGGGGCGCTTCGCCAACATACGGAGAGTTGGTAAGTTCAACAAATTCCGATTGTGCTAAATTATGTGTAGTGGGTACATAATATGCAGTTTGTTTTTTGCAAAAGTTAATTTGCTAGCGAAATCATTGATATAATATGCTCGCAAAGCTTTTACACTTTATTATTTCAACACCAAGTTTTATTATTTATCGATTTGGTATTAACTTTGTGGAATGGCATGATTGATTTATATAAATAAATAAAACACTAAAAGTGTTTATAAAAAAATGTTTTATATATTTATATAAATACCAAGTTTGATAATTTTATTAATTTCTTTATTGCGATGCATATGTGCGACTTGATTATTTAAAAGCGTTTCATACCATCTAGGCTTTCAATAATCATTGAACCCTGCTCCATGTATCCATATTATTAATATATCTTAGGTTGCTACAAAGATGATTGTTGGTATTCAAAAAAAAATTAGTTGACTTCATATAAAAGTTAATTTAACACTTTTTATTATTCAATGTGATGTTCGGGTCTTAAAAATTCAATTAAAATTAATATGGCCGCTTATGGTGTGTGTACACAGATGAGGCTGCCGTCATATCTCAGAAATTTATATGATAAATTGAGTATGCATCTGATGAGACTTTGATCTTCATTCTTCTTCAATCATGGCTCACTTCGTGCTCAACTCTGTTCTGGCCTTACTCAACTCTATGCGACGGAGCGCAGATCTGCGCTCCTTAGACATATACGCGAATTTGTCCTATTTTACCTGCGTTTACGGGTTTTTAAAGCTTATTATTGGTTGTATCTCAAGTTTTTGAATGAATGAACGAGATCTATTTGTCAAGTAAACTCATTTCTTCGCAAACCGGACAAAAAATCATTTCAAATGTCGTCTTCGAACCGCATATTAATTGTGTTATTTATCTGTTAAAAAAAAGCTTTTTTTAAATAAAAAAGTGTTAAAATCAAGTATTTTTATATTCATTAATATATTTAGAACGAAAATATTGAAATACAATATCTTTAGTGTTATTGCTTCCGTGGTTTTATTCGATAAACATGTGCATATCTGACAGTAAATTTTGTTACTTATTCTCATAATTAATGAATAAGAAATAATTTTACAAGTAATTATTGAAGTCTGTATATTGAGAAACCAGAAACTGCAACTTCTTAGCGATTATTGTTGATTTTTACATGAATATAACCATCACAAGAAAGTGTCTAAAAAACAGCAATTGTGCGCGATAGTGCGCGGCAGACAGTACATTCTGCGTTATGTACGGCCGGCATACAAGAAAATCTCAATCTTAATTTGCAAATGGTTTTAATAATTTCAAAAATATTACAGTTTTTATTATTTATTTTAAATTTTATAAAAAATATTAATTGTGTTGATTTATTATAATTTTAATTTAATAATTTTAATTTTTTTACTGTACTTTTTATTTACTATAAATGATTGTATTATATTTTGAATGGTGCGTTTGTCAATAGATAGATTATTTTAATGCTAATTTGTGAAAATATAAATATCCTTTTTTGCGTACACATTTGCTAATTTTAATATATTTGGATTTGCGACTTTTATATCTGCTTAATTACAATTTCCTATCAGTTTGTCTCCCTCGATAGCTGAAATCCACAGAAGCATCTGGTATCTCTTTAGGCTGATCTTTTTTAGTCTTAATGTATTTTAACAGTTTGGTTCTCCTTCACATTAAAAGTTCGTAACAGAGTGTGGTTAGAATTTCTAGGATTAACTTCAAAATAATATTTAAGTACTATAATAAGAGGTATAAATGTAATTTTTAAGGACTAAAAATATATATATCAATTGCACACAGGAGGTTATTATACATTTCATGGGGTAGGTCATTGACCTACTGACCCACTGACATAAATAAGTAAAAATATTTTAAACAGCAAATGAATGAAAAGCCTAAGAAAGATTTTGTAAAAGCAATTTTTATTTCTATGTTATGTATGATGCTTATGAAAATTATTTTTCTACTCCACTCCCTAGTGCGTTGCGTAAAATAATAATCACTTAAAAAATTTCTAAGGATAGTCCATTTACGATGGGCTTTTACAGTACTGGGGTTGTAAATCATGTTTAATGACAGCGACTGGCTCAGAATGGTGGCGAAACCTTTTTCTGATGATTTCCTATTGAAAATTTATCTTTTTTTAAAAATTAAATAATAAACAAAAATATCAAGCACGGCGCTCTGTTATCAAATTTAAATGCACTTCAGAAACAAATTAAAAAATACTGCCCATGACGACGCATAAAATTCTTAAAATATTGATGTTTACATTAACCAATATGTTCCAAAATTATTGTTAAAATTAGATGACGTCAATGATACTATTTTAACGAAGAGAAGTGCGCACTTTTTTATACAATTTTTTTTTCTCAATGAAGATCCTGAATTGATTTATTTAATGAATCTGATTACATAACTATAGTGTATCTCACCACTACACTATCAGCAAATGCAGGAAAATTTAGAATCTAAAGAAAATATTCTTGTTTGAGTTTTCTGGAATATTCTACTGTGTTTCTACAACCTTTCTTGCCAACATTTCAGATCCCATTACAGGGCCCATTATCAGGGCTAATGTGTCAACACATCATCATCTGAATTCTGAACGGCCGTGAAAACCTAAGAACATTCTTAAAAATATTTTTTTTATTATTTTTACCATTTCACAAAATTTATATCGAAATCTATAACCAGTATAATCTTAGAGGAGTCTTTCTAACCTTCACTCGAAGTGTTACAGGTCATCCTGTCCCCAGCAGATGTAAAAGTATGTGCATAATAAATGAAAATATACTATTAAAAAACATTTTTATAACGAGATGACATACAAGTAAACTGTATTTAAAAATATTTTTAATTAAATTTTGATCTTAAAAAAAGAATGTGATGGCGATGAACCTGGCATGATCAAGGAGACCGTATACATATTCAAGGATGGAACTGTCGACTTCAATAATCGATGACCGACCATGTACGAGAAGATATATGAATGATGTTTGTATATCATTTCGAAAGAGTTTGGTATTCTATTTTCTCTGCATATCCTTTCGTAATATGATATGATATTAATTTAGTTAATTAGTCTTTAAATCAACATTAGTATCATTATTAAAAATACATTATCAAAAAATCATGAGTAAATCATTTTTTGGAAGAGTTGACAATCCCTACCACCCAATTCATTTACTAATAACAAAATAAAGTAACCAACAGGCAAGTATACAAAGGGAGATTATTTTCATAATATAATGTTTAAAATAAATACTAGTTTATTTATCATTACATATTACAAAGCGATTCAAAATTATACTCGCGTGACATGTTCCAAGAATATTTCGACTGCTCCAACGAATGAGGCAGTAACTCAATATTTTAGGTATTTGAGTTAGTACCATTTTTAGGTTTAGGCCATGATTGCCTACCTACAGCAAAGACTGCAGTATGTCAAATGCAATATATAACAGATAAAAATATGAATTTTACAAAACTAGTAAATCAGTTAACCATTTTTCTTCCATGTAATAACGAAGTAGGTAGGAATGTAAATTATAATAAAATATCTGAATTACTAGTAAGATCGTCTTAAATATTACCTACAAACACAAAAAAAAAATTGAGAAGATTCAAAAAAGAAATAGAAATCCAGTTCGAAACTTAAAAGTGTCCCCCTGAAAAATCAATTTATTTGAGTTACTGCCTCGTTCGTTGGGGCAGTCGATTTTTCAGCTTAGGTTTTAAATATTGCAATTTAACCTTTTGGATGCGATTGAATGTACCTAAGTTTTTCTACATAATTTTTATCATTTTATTTTATTTCTATTAATGCGAATGAATTTATTAAAATATATATATTCTATGATTGTTCAACCTTTTACAGAAGATGGGTTAGAAATATTGAAAAAAATAAAAAAACACTAATTCTATTAATTCATCAATTACCACCGTAAGTGAACTCATAAAACGTAACACTCTTTACGTTTTGCTTGATAATACATATACGGTTCAAAATTAATTCTTAAAATTATTCAGAAAATAGGAAAAAAAATTCTAAAAGAATTTTTTTATTTTTTCTTTGATTCAATTGCTTTAACTGACAGTATTGCAGTGAGATACATTATAGTTGTGTAATGAAGTTCATCAAACAAATCAAATCAGGATCATCATTCGAAAATCATTTTTGAAGAAAAAAGTGTGCATTTCTCTTTTTTGTTAAAACAGAATCATCTTATAGTTTGACTTCACTGTAGGAATATTTTGGCTAAAGCAAATCATGGATATTTTTAAATCTTAAGAATTTTAAAATACTTAACGGGTTATTTATCTTTAGAAAAGTAAAATTATTTGATTAACAGAGCGCTGCTTGACATTTTTGTTTATCATATTTAATTTTTAAAAAATTATAATAAAATTTCGATAGGACTATTTTAAAGGATCATAGATCTATCACTTGCTAAAAGCAAGTCTCTTGGAGTGGACCATTGTAAGACCATGAGTGATTTATTATTGTACACAATGTACATGCAAGTGGCAAAGAAAAATAATCATTTTAAGCATTGAAAACTAAGAAACAAATATCAAAATTGTTTATCCAAAATCTTTCCTATTGTTTTGTTTTTTGATGTTTACAATATCCTTTCTTATTTGTGTTTTTTAGGTTATTGGGGCAGTAGATTAATAACTTTTCCCGTGAAATGTAATTTAAACCTTTGTGTGCGATGACAAAAATTAAAAAAATGCAAATGTTATAATTCGCCGTGGAAATGGAAAATCTATAAACTTCCAGAACATTTTCGACTTATAATTTAGACAAGAATCTATCTGTAAAGTATTGTGGATTAGCTCTCTTACACCCTGGTATATATATAAACATGTACATCCCGGGTATACACATATGCATAATTCTAGGATAGTTCCCAAATATTTGGGGTCCTCAGATGCTTCATACTTCAAAGATTGTGAAAATTCAAGTTTTAAAGAACCTTAGTGTTATACATGGACATCTCACCTGTCGTATGACATACATCAGCATCATAAGTGAACTGATTATGTCTCAGTACATGTCTGTTGGCGTTGAATGTTCAGCAAAATTGCATCAAAATAACAATTTCACACGAGTGTATTAAGAGTGCAGAGATTTTTTTTTTTTTAATATTGTTCTATTTAGATACAATTTGTATACGTTTAATATAATAGTATATATGTATAATGATATTGTTGATATTATTGTTCTCAGTCCTCCTCACTAGGGGTTCCTGTGCTGTTTGGTTTGGTAAATCAGGCCATGATGAATATTTTTATTACTTTCAGGGTTTGGGTGACTTGACTAGGTCCTCGACAAAGCCAATTGAAGTATCACGTATGATTGGAACAAAGATAACTCAGGTAGCGATGGGTTATTCACACACCCTGTTGCTCAGTGATGATTCCACAGATGAAGTGAAAGAAAAACTTCAAAAGTTACCAGTATTTGAGGCTTAAGATGATTCGTCAGATTCATTTCCCTTAAAAACTTTTATCTACCTCCATTTCATGTTTTCTAGTATTTTTTCAAGGTGATATTTTTTTTAATTACAAAAGGAAACTGAAAAATAAACCATTTTTGGTTAGACATAATTGGTTCCAATTTAGCATAAACTAGTTTTTTTGTTTCAAATGAAAATTTCAGAAAAGAAAAATATATTTCAAAGTAATTTTTGAAAATGTTAATTGTGCTTTATATTTGAATATTTTTTCTACACTAGTTTTGCCATCTGACCTCAAAATTATGGAAACTTAAGAATAAGAACAGATAAAATATAATATTAATTTTGAATGGTAAAATAATTAGAAAAAAACTTCCATGGCAAACCTCTTCGGTGAAAAATAAATCTTTACCTAAATATTCAATTATATTTTTTTCACATATTCCACACTAGTGATAAATAAAATGCTGTCTTGTAGTGAAATGTACTTTGTGTATTTTTCAACAAAATATTCAATATTCCATCCAAACTTCTAGCAATGTGCATACTTATAGACTGTTTTTTTTTAAATTTAATAAAGTACAGTTATTTACAAAATGTTGTCATGAATGTGTGATTATTTAAATTATGTTTACAGACCCCGGTTTTATTCAAATTTGGGTATAATGACATGGCATATTTTATTGAGATAAATTTAGATAGTGGGAGATGCCAATTATGTTTAATGTTTTACTTGGCAATTCTGTTTAATAACCTTCCATATAATATAGAATGTATTTGGATTGATGAGAGAGTGGCAGTGTCCTTCGATAAGTATTCAATTTCATATTTCAACTTCTACGTTTAATTCTGTTAGTCTAAAACCAGCGCATTTTACTCATTCATATTGCTGAAGAAAAATAATGTTTATTTATAAATTTGTAACTTGTATGATTGGCTAAATAGGAAAAATAACCCTTTTGTTCATTTCACAAATTGGTTAAAAAAGTAATGAAGACCACAAATAATTACACTATTGAGGGTCATGTTGCTGGTATTGATACATTCCACTTGATCTTGGATCTTGGACCGTACTGTAGCACTAGCAAAAAATGAAGATTACAAGTAAACCGTAGAGGATCATGCTACCGGTATTGGTACATTCCCCTTGATCTTGGGCTGTACATAGCACTGTGGATGGACTAGATGTTTGATCGGTCCAGCATATCGATGGCCTCTTCCCATTTTGGCAATAGTCTAGACATGCGTTTACGGTCCGTTCTGGATACAAGGTTCTTTTGAGAATATTTTGATTTTATTAGCTTACATGGCCATACCCTAATCCACATTTTCAATTCTCGCTAGCCATACTTCACCAACATAGCTTCGACTCCACACAGAAAGATTAGTTTGAGTTCATTTTCATTTCACTCCGTGTTATGTTCTGCCTCCTTTGCTAGGCTTTATTTGTGTTTAATTATGTGTTTGGTTTCAAATCTTTAATCAGTTAGTCAGTGTGTGTGCATGCATAATACGCAAGATCTCTTTGATTTCTATACAAATGTTAGAAATTTATTTATTTTTGTCATACCCACATTGTTTTTGGATATCTATGATATACATTTCTGTACCATATGGAAAATTATTAATAAAAACTTTACAGATGTTTATATCAGTTGTTCCCTTGTAGCTATTTAATTTATTTCCCTAATAGTATATTTCAAAGTCATTCCAATTTTAACTAATAAAAATGTCTAAATAATGTTTTTGATATGAGATATAAAAAGATGTTTTCATTTTATGTTCTCATTAAACAAATGTGGCTTTGTTCAGTTTATTTGCCTTTTTAATTATAAAAATGTGGACATGAAAACTAGTGTCAATATTTTTATATACTACTTTCAAAGTAAGCCAAACTAGGTGCCCAAGTTGTAAATTGCAATAACTTGGTGGATTTCTGCAGGCAGGATCTCGACTTAGCCGAAAGCAGATATTCTAATAGCACGGCTTAGACTTTCGTTTGGACATTCAATATTTTTTCCTAGAATCTTTATTTTATTAATTTTCTTAATTAATTTGTCAAATTAAGAAAAATAATATACTTCTATTATAAGATTTTCCCTAAAAATAAAAATTTGTACTGTCAAATCAAATTCACGTTATCAAAATCTTAAGATACTCAATTAAATGTTTTATTTTGGTGTAAATTGGGATTTCACTGGCCCCTATTGGTTGTCTTTCGTGTAATTTACATTCCTTACGGTATTAAAAATACTCTAAAATTTTATGTTATCCACAATTTATTTTAGGATCTTGATCCATTTTCTTTATTTAAAGAAACATATTTCCAACAAAATTAACATGGTTAGTAACGTGTCTTATGGATGTTTATTTATACAGAAGTGCTGATTGACTGGATTGTTGTTGTATTGTTCATAATAATAAATAGATGAACAATTCATTAATTTACAGCATTTGGAGAACTACCTCAATTTTTATCATCTGCACGTTTCTAATATGCAGCTGCAGGAATTACAAAAATTTATTTCTCTTTTACATCATTCAGTTTTCATTTAACTGAAAGTGAGAGGTAATTTTCAAATGTTTGTCATATTTTGTACATGTTTCTCAATAAAAACCATTATTTTTATATGAACAAAGTATTTTGAAGCTTACAGTTTCTGAGGAAGTTGTTTCCAGTGCATTACTTTTATATTTTAATAATATTTGTGGTATACTGGTAAAAGCGTGGCTCATAAAGGTACTTATGCTACAATGTTTACTTCCATATATATATCTGAGAATCATTTTTAGAATTTGATTGATTATGGCTTTAATTACTTATGAGACATAAGAAATTTGTTTAATATCAAATTAAGGGTAACAATGATTAAGTAATTAAAAGTTATTATCTTGTTTTTTGTTAATACACTCTTGTTGCCATACACTACATTTGCGAAATAAAGTAAACACAAAGTGGACCAAAGAAACCTCTTCTTTTTTTTAAGATTCCACAAGACAATAGTATTATGAAATATTATATTGTTTTATATTAATAAACATTGGCTGCGATCGGGAACACAGCTCAGTTTTTGATCTCCGGGTTCTCTATTATAATTGTTATATTTCATGATTTTTATATAAACTTATTAGATCATTACTGACCCATATAGCAACACAAAGAGTATGCCTTATTCATGATACTGTTTGAGCTTTAAGTTCTAAAAATCAAAGGGAATCCATTTATTGTATATAAGACTTGTAATATTCACTTAGCGAAAATCTGCAATCACTGCCATAATCTACCTGAAAGGGCACTAATTTGTTTGTTTCTGATCGCAGCCACTCTGAATACATTCATAAAGATTGTATAGAGAATTAGAATAAGATTAATTAATATTTTAAAATATGATATTCTTAGGAATATCATTGGTTTTTGTGTACCTTTTATGTAACATAAGTATTTTTTATTACAATACAATGCTGAAACATTGTTATTCAAATAAGACATTTTTGAGTATTTTTTGTCCTTTTTCTTATAAAAAGATAATAAAAAATAATATTGTATTATTATTATTTTCTTCCTAAAGATAAATACTTTTGGTATACCAACAGGTTATAATTATCTCCGCACCAGGAAGGCAGATTGTTAACACGAACGGTTTGAAAGTACTGACCAATGTTATATTTAATATGGTATAATCCGTTTATATAAGTATAAAAGGTAAAAATTCTTTATACAGTAAAACCTCATTAATTCAAAATTGAAGGGACCGAAAAAAATTTAGAGTTACGTGGAACCCCGTTAATTTGAAATTTTAGGTACAAAAAAAATCGCGATGCGATTGTGAAATTCGCCAAAATTGTAAAACTCTTGAAAAAAATGTTAATTTTGTCAAATTTATGCTTATATTTGAAGAAATATTTTGAAAACTCAATATTTATTTGTTAATGCAAAGATCGTGACATTTTCACATATTTGCTGTTCTGCCTTGCGAAAAAATCTTTTTTTTCCATTTCACATCTGGATGGATGGCCATAATCAAAAATGTTTAGTTATTCTTGAATTTATGGAATACTTTTCAATCTTCTCACGATTCAGTTTAACGTTTGATTCAGCCTTTTTTCCGGCTTAAAACAACAATGCACAGTTACTTGAAGTACAACTGTCAATAAATATGTGAAACAATAAGATAAGTCACTAATAACATCTTACAAAGAAAATTAAATGTTTTAATAACATAGTTATTAGAAAAAAATTGAACTAAAGACAAATTTAAAAACGTGAAAAACAATTTAAAACGCGTTTAGGTTCGAGGATTAGCGCAAACTAAACTATACGCGCATATCAAGGCAGCCAACTGAAGAAAGCATACACAGGATTCCTGAATTTTAGGGATAGCGACACAATATGTATATAAAAGGGGCATTCCATAAGGTACCGCGAATTGATTGCGAAATACGCCAAGAATCATGAAAAAGCCATTAATTTTGTGAAAAATTTCTGTTTTTCTTTTTATTATGCTAATACAAAGACCGGGATTTTTCTAAGTACCTGATATTGAGATATTTGTTGTTCTCACTTGCGAAAAAATCAAAATATATTTTTCAATATGGTCAAATTACGCAAGGGGCTAAAAAATATTTTGAGTTACCGAGGTTTTCAAATTATCGGGGTTAATTTACTATGAAATATTTTTATATATTATATTATATTTTATATATATTTTTCAAATTTTGGGACTTTTTTAAAAGTTTCGAATTATAGGGGTTCGATTTAACGGGGTTTTACTGTATAAGTATAAAAAGCCCAAAGAACGAATATAAATATCACCGTAGTGCGAATGTGAGTATAGGAGTCATGCTAAAAGCTGTCAGCAACATGCATTTCTGTTCACATACATTCACACTCATATCTTGAATGCCTTTATGCTTTTTGTGTTGTGTAGAATAATAAAAACCTAAAAGACAAAATTTGATTTGGATTGTACCATCAAACTTCAAGTAACAAATTACTCGTAACTCATAAATCTTTTTTTAATGGACAGTGATATCTTTCAATACTCTGATATGGAAAAAATGTTCAACTTATCTAATTTTAGAATTAGAAAAAACTCATTTTCATTTTATACTTATCCTCTTTATTCCAAGCATAACAAGGTTCTTATATTAGTTGGACACAAAATAGGCGAAATATACGCATAAATTTTCTATGAGAAATGTCAAGACATCTTTCTGTGAATATCAAAATTGATAAAGTATACAATGTTTTTTTTTTATTTATTCAATTCAGCATGAAAGTAGGACGTCTCCATAAATTTCATGCATGATGATATAACAAAATCATTATCACCAAATACTTCTTCAAATCACCCATTACATTTTAGTCAACATGTTATACAGAATGTCTCGTAGCTGGTAGCAAAAACTTTGTGGTTGTCTTTATTTTATTTTGAATTACACTTAGGGATAGTTTGAGATAGCATTTAAAAAAATATATTTTTGGCTTATCTTTCGCGTGTGCTCGTGCGTTTGCCTTCACCGGTCCTTCCGCGGTCCTTGGTCGTCGCTTGTAGAGCCCAGGTTTCGAAATGAATGTGTCAGTGGCAGAAGCTGTGGCTATTTGGCTCTTACATGTTGATAGTGAAAAAGCGAAATGAAAATCGTCACAAATGAAAACCGAGATACAGTGTTCATCCTTTGCTACAACAAAGAAATACAAATGGAGCCTTCGTAATATTTTACAGAGGTTTGAGAAAATATGAACAAGTTTTTCAACTATACGAGAATTTCTACGGTTTCCTTCGACGAATTACAAAACAAACTTAGAGGAGAAATAACTGGAGTGACTACAAACATTCCCCCAACGATGTCAACTATTTCTTCCCACATTTTTATTTTTTAAATGCCTGTGTAATGATTTTTTGCAAAATGATGGACAGAAACACATCTAATATCCAAAATTCCCTGTAACACAAGTAAAAAAAATGATAAAAACCTCCCAATTCCAATTGGAATTTTTTAGGGTTTAACTTTTGTTGAAACAAATAAATTTTTCGCAATCAATATAAGTTACAGTTATGATACTTCAACATTTTGTAAAAAATGAGTCAGAAATATTGAAAAAAATGCTAACTTTGATATTGCATAACTCCATAACTATTGATATTAGGTCATTGTTGCTTGAACATTTTCGATTCATAATTAAGGCAGGAATCTACCAGTAAAGTATTTTTTGTGTGGACTAGCTCTATTACATCCTATATATTTCATGTCATCAACCAAAAATATAATTCTCTGTGTAAAAATGTCAATCACTAATGCTACCAGATGGCTCAAATAATAAGCAAAAAAGCATAATTCTCTATTTAATAATGTCCATCACTAACTTTACATACGCTATGCTACTCTACATAGCACTGTTCTCACAGCCTTATTGGAGACTGAAATATATATAATAGAAGTATGTTATTTTTGACAGGTTATAGCTAAATTGTATGCAGATGGCCAAATTTAAATGACTATTTAACATTTTTATTTCAAAAATCACATTTCCATGCAAAATATCGGTCATTCAATATGATTTGGTTTGTACATAAATATATTTCTAGTTTTATGACCACCGAACAAGTTAAAATAAATATTTCTGGGATCAGTGATTGTGTGGAGAGGGGTCAGGAAGAAGATTTCTACAATTGGATTTTGCAATTTCTCCATAGGAATAATAATATGTCTTACAATATAACTCACACTGGCTATCTTTAACCTTAACCAAGTCCAAATAATAATACTTCTGGTTAAATATTGTAACATCCAGTATTCATTCAAACATAGTAATTTTGTTGTCTGTCCGTCCGTCTATCTGTTTATATAAACTTCATGTAAAGTCTGTAATTTCGTTCACGGCTAAAAAAACTTGAAAAAAAAGCTTTGACCCCAGGTCACCAAACCCGAACCAACCGATTAATGCACGTTGCTACAGCCGACTCTCTGTAGACTACCAAAAAGATGCTATAAATATATATACCAGACTTAGCAAAGACGCAAACAAACTTTCCATCATTTTTAACGAGTTACAACTAGTTTATCTTAAAAACAAGCCAAAACATTGATAAATTTAGTTAAGAGAACATTAAATCATAGTTAAGAAGATAAAGAAGGACAGGCGTTTTAGCCTAGGAACCAATAACAACATCTGATCATTGGAAAGGTTTTTTTATGTACTTTTACTATTGTTATGGTGGGAAGTCTCAAATCGCTGTGTGGAAAAAGTTATTGCACAATAAAGCCAGACTTAGCAAAAATAAACTATTTTTTTCAGTATTTCATAATAAAACGGTATAACGACAAGCAATATGTCATTTTATGTAGGTACTACAACTCAGGTGGTCTGTGCCGACAAAAATATCAACCTATGTCAATATGCGCGGGCGCATACAAAATATATATTATAACCGTAACTTGTTTGTACCATTTATTTCTTATGTATCCAACGAGACAGCCAATAACACCGGCTCTTCATGCTCGGGCAAGCCGCTCGATGCTTTAATCTTTGCCAAAATACTGACAAAAAATTACCCGAGCGGACCCACTTCATACTCGTGCTCGGCGAGTGTAAAGAGCTAGCATAAGAGCGGGTGGCAAGAGGTTTTTACCAATTTACAGGTATCAGGTGCTAAAGGAATATATACGTACAGAACCCTTAGTGTGCGAGTACAACTCGCATTTAACAGAATTTATTTTTTTGATACTTCACCATGTTAGTTTTAATGATGATAAACATAAAAATAAACACTTATATTTTTGTATTTGAAGTACAGTGCAGAAAATTTAATCCAAAAAGCCAGCAGAAATCCAAAGTGGGAAGCAGAGTCGAAGTCCAGAAAATCCAAGAAAAAAAGTCAAAGCGGGGTCAGACAGGAGAGAAATGAAAGTTTAGAAAAGAAATGAAGTCCAATAAACGTACACATACAGTAGTATATAACTGAATGAACCTGTGCTCGCCCGTGACATATTTATATAAAACAGAAACCAGGTTGCAGATGCCAATCCAAGGCGCCACGCATTGGCCGTCCGCAGAACTACTCATTCCGCGCCAGATCGGCCAGCACTTGCCATTTTTAATACAACCAATTCTGACCTTCCCGACGCTCGCAACCAGTACGCAAAAAAAGGTTACAAAAACTTGTTTATCAAGTTTTTATTCAGCTAATTTTCCGCGTTAGCACCTGGTTTAGGCGTTCCAGTACCCATCAAGTTCTATTCAGCTAACCCCGCATTATCGCCCGGTTCATGCATTCCAGTACAGCGCATTCAGATCTTTGATAGTATTTTTTTATGTGTGAGTGCCATACCAGTGTCAATTGGTGAAGCCACGGTGGAGCGCACTCATACACGTGTCAATCTGGTTCCTAGCGCGGAAGAGATAGTACGCTGATTTTGTGTTGCAAAGTATAGGGCGTTTTGCATCATTAATTTTTACATTTACAACTTTACTTACAGCCATGATATTAACATTAATATAAGTAGACATGCCTTTGGCCAATAATTACAAGTAAACTCGAATTTCACATAGTGTTAATAAAAATAATATAGGATTATTTATTTAGCGTCATTTTTGTAAAAATTTCACCTCATGGGCCATTTACACACAAAATAAAATAAACAGTTATTAACGCTAAACTAAATAACTACATAAAAAACAACTAATGTCAAAATAATTCTGTGAACTCATGTGAAGGATTTTGTAAATAGATTTTATTTTAAATTTTCAAAAGAAGCAAACACTTTGTGGTGGGACTTTATAATTAAATGGATAAAATAATAATCTTTGTTTTTACACCATGTTATGTTCATATTGGTACAGATCGGGATTCGCTACAACCGTAGCTTCATCAGGGTTTAATGGGTTCAAAATTTACTTTTAAAACGCGGGTCTAATTTCTGATGAAAGGTTCTCAACACTTGAAGTGGATAAATTATATTACAGAAATATACATTTTTAGTAAACAACATAGATAAATATGATAGGTTGAACCGTTCTGGTATATGCTCTCTGCAATGCGGTTATCGTTCCGCGTTTTATATAGGTAAGACGACGCGTACTGTAAGTGTTAAAGAACACTTGCGATGCTTAAAAAGAAGTTGATTTTCAGCAATTCGCAAACCAACTGATTGAAAAAGAACACTTGTTTAATAGTAATGCAGGAATTAGATCATACATAAAAATGGAATAGGTAATAACTAGACAAATTAGAGATTAGTCAATATCATTAATTCAAAGTCATTAATGTGAATGACCAAATCATAAATAATCAATTTATCTTTCAGTCCTCTTTTAAATATGTTCCCCTAAAATTACATGAAATAAGTACTAATGCTGTAAAAAAGCTTATTTCATATACACTTATTAATTTTTTCTCTCACAGCATTCTGATTAATTACCTTTGAGATGTGGCTCTAAACACATATTGAAAGTATCCTGGGTGGATAGAGTGATGAATGTTGAAGTCCTCCGGTGTACTTCTCAGTCTTCTCCATACGAAAAGACCGAGAAGTACTGTGAACTATCAAGACAAGAAAGCTGGAGCATCCCGGACATATTATGAGAGGACCAAAA
Source organism: Agrypnia vestita (assembly GCA_016648135.1). Taxonomy (NCBI): domain Eukaryota; kingdom Metazoa; phylum Arthropoda; class Insecta; order Trichoptera; family Phryganeidae; genus Agrypnia; species Agrypnia vestita. The sequence continues at coordinate 15,195 of JADDOH010024942.1, read as the reverse complement.
TATAGTCTAAACCATCTCATCGCCCAGGGGAAAATAAGTGGTAAAATAAGCACAGGAATATGCTGCATCTCATGGCTGCGTAACTCGACTGAATTGTTCCGTGCAGTGGTAAATAAATCACTAGAATGATCACCAACTTCCAATAGGAGATGACACCATATGAAGTTAATCAGAGTTGGGAAATTGCTGTAGCATGGGGTAGTTACATAAGAGAAGTCATTTGTAAAGATTACTATAATAAATAAAAAATTAAATATGTATTGAATTATTTTACAGATATCTCTACAAAGAATATCATATATTCATTTGTCACCAGTGACACATTAACTGTTTTTTTAAGATTTGTATGTCGGTACTAGATAACAGTCATATCTCAGTTACCAATCATCGATACACATCTCAAATAGCTTTATGTATCCGGTCAAAATAACAGTTCGATCATCACTAATCAATCACCAATGGCTAAATGGCTTTGTTCAAGATATGCAGTGGTTGTCCCGTCAGTGTTTAGACTGTGCAGTGAAAAAGTTGAGCATTCAATGGGTTGACCGTGATCATTATTCCTACTGGACTTTATTTTAGTTAATAGTAGATTATAAAATCCAATACCACACGGGTGTTTGATAAAAAAATAAAATGAAGATAGAAGGGCGATTCCATATTCGGTTGTAGACTATAGATCACTTCACCCCTGTGCATATCTTCATCATTTACAAATTACTTACCTTATACATACATAATTCATCAGACACATCCAGTCAAACATAATGGGGGAATGTTGCTCTTTGGGGTAAATGATAGGCAATTATTTCTGCTACATATGTATGTATTTATTATATTAGTATTTAAACAATGAAAATCTCTTGGCTGAATTATAAAAATTTTCAGTCAGAAATGCCAAACAAAATATAAATAAAATACCAATAAGTTTTATTTGTGTACTTTAATTCTTAATAATACAAATATTGATTTTTCCATAATAATTTATTTACCACTATTTGGTGAGTTTACTGTAATAAATAATTCAATTTTTAAGATCTCTTGAACAATTATTTCACTTAAAGTGAGTAGCACATATAATATAAAAATGTCAACTAAGGGTCTTGATAAAAAGAGATTTATTGTAATTCTACTCTGCTTGCAGAGTGGCAATTTTTAATTGCTAAATTTGTTTATTTAGAATTGAATTACAGAGTGCACAATCTAACACAAACAATTATTTTTAATTTGTCCCAAGGTCAGAACATTAAAAAACATTTCAAAAAATTTAAAAGATTATCCTATAATACATACAAAAACTTGGATTTTTTAAATATAGGTATTTACTTCTTTCAACATTCAAATGCTTTAAAAATTTGTTCCCTTTGCGGGACAAATAAATTGTCATAATCTATGGGTATGCTTAAATTTTGGGTAGTCCATCATGATGCACATTTCCCTACCACAAGTGGCAAATATTTTCCTGAAAAAAATATTATCTCTTTGAGATATAAGAAACGTAATATACAGGGTTATTTGTAAAACATTAATAACCTCGCAGGACTATATTCCTGTCTTGATTATGAGTCGAAAATGTTCAAGCTATTATGACCTAATATCAATAGTTTAGGAGATATGCGACATCAAAGTTTGCATTTTTTTTTCAATATTTCTGACTTATTTTTTGTAAAACGTTGGATTATCATTACAGTAACTTATATCGAATATGAAAAATTTATTCTCTTTAATACAAGTCAAATAAAAAAATAAAAACCTCCGAATTCCAATTGGAATTTTTTCAGGGTTTTTATCATTTTATTTAACTTGTATTGAAACTGATGAATTTTTCGTAATTGGTATGAGTTACTGTAATGATAGTCCAACGTTTTACAAAAATAAATCAGAAATATTGAAAAAAAAATGCAAACTTTGATGTCGCCTATCTCCTAAACTATTGATATTAGGTCATAATATTGAACATTTTCGACTCACAATCAAGACAGGAATATAGCCCTGCGAGGTTATTAATGTTTTACAAATAACCCTGTATAAGTTAATTTCGTTTTCAGAGACAAATTGTTTTGGTCATTATTTTAATTGAAACCAAAATTACATATTATAGGCAAACAATTTCTTCTAATATATAATTGTAAGCTCTAGACAAGTGAATATATTAAACATTGTCAGTAAGTTGTCATTTATAATGACTAATGACAATTAAGTTGTAATTTATAAATAATGAGTATGTTAGACGTTGTCTGCCTTGTAATGCTTCATACAATTTGATTGTAAGTTTGTAAGCATGTATATGTGCGTCAGCAATTGACAAGTTCAAAATATTAAAGTATTTGAAAAATGTACAATTGACAAGTTCAAAATATTAAAGTATATGAAAAAAGACCAATTTAACTTGGAAATCTTCAGTATATTTTTATTCCTTATATGTCTGTGTTCAGTGTAAAGTAAAAAGTAAAAAAAGTTAGATATGTTGTTTTATAATCGTGTTACCAAAGTATAATGGAATGAATCATCATTTTATAAGATTTAAAAAGTTCACTTAAACTTAATTTAAAAAGAAAAAAATATCAGTCAATAAAAACATAGAAAAGCATGTGTGTATTGAAATTTTAATTGATGTAAAGGTACATGCATTCAGATTAAATGTTACCCTTGAGTTTCAGAGATTTGTTGTCATAGCTGGTCAGTCTGCTCTCCCTATATAAAATGCAATTGGCAATTGTTTTAGCACGCTCTGCACAAATTCTTTTTGTTATTTCTTCATGTTTCATGATAAAAGTTTGATCCCCCTGTACACACCATGAGGGAAAAGAGCAAATTTTTACTCCAGGCAAAACAAACTTTTCAAATATTTTGATCCGTTGGTCGATAGTTTACAAATTTTGGGATACTTATAAAAAATTATGCATATTTTTTTGTACGAAATAAGTTGCTGTATGTGACTCTTTACATTAAAAAAAATTACTTTCAATTTTGATACTTCATGAACTTACTGCATTTGAAACACTAAGAGCAATTACAGTAAATACATTTAAAACAAAAATAATTTTTTGTCGTACAATAGTTTTTAGATTTAGTTTGGTAACATCAGTTACGAAAGAAAATGTGAGAGCGTGGAAATAAAGAAAGAAATGATTGTTTAATTAATTTCAAAACCTAAATGCCCATTTTTTATATTTTGTACCTTACAGCAATTCAAATTTGTTAAAATAATATAAATAAGATAAGAAAATACTTTGACAATTAATTTAAAAATAGCTTATATGTATTAAAACAATATATCAATTATCACTTTGTATAAAATAGATTTATAAAATAAATAAAGTTAGTTTAGGTACAACATGGAATGAATACTTTTTAGTTAAGTGTAGAGTAATAATAAGATGGAGCAAAGTCATAGATTTTTAGAGCAATGGAAGATAATAAGAATAATTTGGAAATTCTACAGATAATCAAGAATTTTCTTAAGATAAATATTGCTTTTAATAATAGCCACATTTTAAAGTGTAACAGTCACGACCTAAAGGGATAAGTATGAGATTCGTACATACTTTACAATAAGTAAACTAATGAGGAAATTAAAAAAAAATTCTAATAAAACTTTACTATTTTTAATGATTTGAATTTGTTATATGAAACTAAAAACATTGTTTTTGATTTTCAAGTCTAATTTAGCCCTTCATGGATAGTGAGAGCAAAATGCAAAGGGCATAAAGTTTGACATTGTTAGTCAGTTTTTTCGGCAAGTAATATGAATGTGATATAATAATATACAAAAACAATTATTATACAAATATACTTTTTATATAACAAAACATTCATAAAAGACATAAACAGCAATTGGATTTCACTAAACACATCACTACAGTCGTCATAATTAAGATCTACAAAACACAAAGAAAGGTATAAAATATGAAAGAATTTATAATAAATGCTTTAAACCAGCGGTCGCCAAACTTTAAGACCTCACGGACAGTGAACTTTTAGTGAAAATCATCATTTTAAATTGCGCAGACCACAAATAGGATTTTTTAGGGTTAAATATATGTAGAAAAATATTTTCATGGACCACCACTTTGGCGACCTCTGCTTTAAACTACATATACCTATGAATTTAAAATATGAAAGTAAGAAGCATGTGTAAATACACAAAAAATTTCAACATAGAGAATATAAAGAAAAATTACAGTTTTTTGACATTGTTTGACCAGCAAAAAGTGTTTTTTTAAATTATACAACATATCTATATATATAACAAGCACAAGACAGTGTAAATTTTTTTCAGAAATTATAAAAATTAACATTGATCACATCACAGAACATAGATGGATCACATTCATTTACTTATTTGGGTTATTTATTTAAATTGATAAAATTATTACTTTTAAATTCCAGATAACGGTGAGACATTTTCATCTCATTCTCACAAAAAATCTCATTCGCCGTTTTCTTTGGGAATCACAAATCTATATTCAATGTAACAATCAAGCTCACCTATTATGCACATTATTAAGTTTAGAGTTCACAACCATGGCAAAAAAATAATTGAGTACATTTGGCAGATATCAGCATAGTAGACAAAATGTTAAGGATATGATACATATTACTATCTACACTGAAATTTGTGGAACTCTTGCATGTATAAATTTCTACATTGTACGATTCTTTTAACTTCTTTAGTGGGTAGAGAAAAATAAATTTGAGATATTTTATTATTTGTACTAAAAAATAATCAAAGATTAATGATATAAATGGCAAAGTCAACCAAAAATGTCAATATCGACCACTCTTAGGGCCAGTTGCATCAACTTGGTTTACAGTAATTTAAGTTTATATTATTATTAAAAGCTTAGATTTTGCGTTTTCCACCAGTCAAAAGTATTTTCGTAAAATCTATGCTTTAAACAAAATATTACTATAAACCAATTTGATAGAATCAGACCTTAGTAAAGTATTATAACAAATAAAATACATTTTTAGTTGTTCTAGTATTTTGCACATGTTTAAGTGAAAGATTTTATGCATATATACGTATACAATAGACCGTTGCGCCATAAATAATACACATTTTGTCAAATCAATTTTTTTTTAACAAGTTATAAAAATTAATAATGCGCATGGCTTTTGGATTGCACGCACCCATGTGGGGTGTCCTTTTTTTATTTCACAGTACCTTGTGAAATCCATTTATCTATAAATATTAAGTCACAATACCTAAAATTGGGGAATTCCATGTATTCCTTTTTCAATTAGTTGCCTTGATATATGTGCAGATAGTTTTAGTGTGCGCCAATTATTCGCACTTGGACGCATATAAAATTGTTTAAATTCCCCTTAATTATTATGATTATTTTTTGTAATAACAGGTTTGTCTTGTTTAAATGTATAGTTTTCTCTGGAAGTTATGAGCTATCTTATTTTTCAGGTATTTATGGATGATTGTATTTTTAATAACTGTGCTGTTTGTTGGTTGTGGGTCTAAAGAAAGGCGAGATAGAAAGTTAAAATCGAATGAAGATTGAAGCCTTTCATAAATTCAAAGATATCTGTAAATATTTTCGATTATAGCCATCCAAAGGTGACGAAATCGAAAAGGTAATTTTTTTTTCGCAAGTGAAAACAGCAAACATGTCAATATCAGGTACTTTAGTAAAATAAATGTTACGATCTATGCATTAGCATAAAGAGTATTAAGTTGTCAAATTGATTTCTCGAAATATTCAAAAATACATACATTTTTATATAAAATGAATGGCCTTTTTTCATGAGTTTTAAGTTTTTTGCCAAATTTCGCAATCAAATAGTGATTTTTTTTATAATGTGTAATGTGTGGTGCTGATGCCAATGCCAATGTATATGCATGTAGGGTATTTGGAGCAGAAAAGTTGTCTCGAAACTGAGTAAAATAAATTACATTCAGCTAATAAATATCGAGGGTTATCTCCAAAAAGTTCATCAATCATTTGCGATTGCAAATGTTAAATACCCCCAGGTATTGTAGTTCAATCCATCTCTGTGCTTTAATAAATTCGCCTATAACATCATTATAAAAAGTTCCAGATTGTTTTTATTCTAAAAGCAACCCTTTTCCAATTTTGTTTTAAAATTTCTAAAATATTTTATTTATTGAAATTCTAATAAGACTACCTTTATAAAAAAGTTGGAAATAAGATTGGAATATCCCGCGACAAAACATTGAGAATTGGTAAAAATTTTCACTATGTGCAGTTTTGAGTTAAGGTAATCCCTTTCGAACCACTGATATATAGAAAGAAATATTAATTTGCCAACAGCAGTCAATTTTCAGCCCAAGGTACGCCAAATATAAAACAGGTCAGTTAGATTGTCATGCGGATTGAACAAACATATTAGATAAGCGCAAACAGGTAAATCATTGTTTAAAAAGACCTTGTGACCTTGCTAGTGCTAAGTTATAAGTGATGGACACAGGAATTAAAACTCTAACCACAGAATCCAGGCCTTTTTGCTTGCATAGTGTTTCATGACTAGTAGCAAAAACTTTAGGGTAATTATCACGTGATCTTTTACTTAAAAATGTGCAAATAACTAAAAATGTAATTTTCGTTGGTGATGGTACTTTACTAGGAGGGGCCGAATGAATGAATGCCTTTGTAAACTTAGTAAATTTTATGAAGAAAATATAGATTGAGTTATTATAAATATTTTTAAAAAGACAATTAATAATATAGTACTTGAAAAAAAAAACTTATATTAATATAACATATTGGTTGAAAAAAATCTAATGACCAATATTGAGAAATCTTATTTATCTTTATTCATTACAAAATTTCCCTCCACCAAAATCATTAACTATGTAACACATTCACATCTTTCTACGGGTCACTGGCAAGAGGTGTGAATAATTGACACTATGACATATTTAATTTATGCTTAGGATTGAGATAATGGTAGATTGAGGTTGTACTGGTATCTTTACATATGTCTAAGATATAAGTATAAGAGTCTTAACGGAGTCAGGTTAAACCATTAGCTGTTAATAATAAGACTCATATACATCAAAATCTTAAAATCAAACTGTTTTTTTTTTTAAGTATAGATACTAAAATAATCTGCTACATGATAATTAGTATAATATTTTTATGAGACTCACATACATACTACAAGAGATTCAGACACTTATTTTAGGAATAATTCTTTCAAAAATAAAAATAATTACTATTTTTGGGTGATATTATTGTTAAAATCTGGGAATAAAATACTGGTGTTGAGTTATGGTTTAAATGTTATACATTGAATTATTAAACCACACATCGTTTGGAGATTCTTTCAAAACATCAAGTTTTACTCACAGACAAAATTCTATGAAAGGATGATATGGAATGAGAAAAAATTGTCTGAAGTAACAAAGAGCAATAATTGTCATTGTTTCTTGACATTGTAGGAATAACATGTTATTTTCCATAAACAAATATATAAATAACCAATTTTTATTGATTTACGAAGACTTGACTCTACATTAGAATAATTAATTTGACTGCCTTATAAGTAGGCAGGAGGATGTCAAGCCAGAGGATGCCTTGGAGAGCTCAGAAAAACAAATAGACCGCCTCGAGAAGTCCACCTTCTCACAGAACACCTGAAAATATAATGAAATAAACCTCAACATCATAAATACTCCACTCACCATAAGCTGTTCTCCAGTAGAACCCCATTGAATATATTTTCTTTTTTCATAAAAATAAATAAAGAAATATGGCAAAGTTATTTTTCATACACACACATTGTTCATGGCGCCACTTGCAGTTGTTTGGTGAACATTTATTTTATAATTTAGAGTGACTATGTGCCCCATAGAACAGTAGTTTATAAATTTTTGCATAAATAACGCCTGGATCTTTTTATTCATGTTAAGCAGCGTTCCATATTTATAATAATTATTAATATAAGTTGTTTCCCTATATTGCAAAATTACATATTTGAAACACTTTAGGTCGGATGCGATGCTCAACTACAACTGAAACCAGATGACGTCTTCCATTTAAACCGTTCCTACAAGACATCAATTCAGACAAAATCTGGATTGTGAGAATAATTCGTTCGGGAAACATGTTCATAATCCAAAGCACTTATGTCAAAGCTGATTTCTCCGTAAGAAATAATGGAAACCATAAATGATTTGTTCATTGTTTGTTGATTTGGTGAAACATTACCTGGTGACTAGAATATTTAATGAATGTTGCAAATCAAAAGAGATTGTGTTGAAGGGAGACTAAAGTACAAATGTGATGTACATAATGATAAATAATGAAATTTCAGAATAAGTGAATAATTTGTGCAATTGAGAAATATGTTAACTAAAATTGATTGATTACTAAGGTATTATTAATTATGATGGTTTACTAATTACTAAGTAATATTTTGGAATAATGTGAATGATACTCTGAATACAGTTATTGTGTATAAGAATCGGACATTCCAAACAAAAGGTGGATAGAGGAGTTCTGGTGCCAACGCTAATACATGGAAAAGGACCCTTAAATTGTAATAATAAAGTAATGCCTTGGAAATGAGTCACTTGGGCCCGGTTGTTTCAAATTCGATCAAAGTAAGCGGTAGATCAAAGCATAGATTTTTACGAAAACGGATCGTCTGATTGGTGGAGAACGTAAAAATCTATGCTTTTAAAGAACGCTTACTTTAATCCAACTTGAAACAACCGGCTCTTAGACACATGTGTTGCAAATTTATAAATGTGTAATTTAGTTACATAGAGTAATTTAATTACAAATTTAGAAATGTATAATATAATTAAGATTAAACAAATTAAGTAGTTCTACTTATAGCATAGACAATAGAATTAAGAAAGGGTCGCTAAGATGCTCTTGGAATGTGGAATACATGAGAGGAGAAAATGGTAAAAATAATAAATGAGGACAGGGTTGAAAGCAATAGAGGATGTCTGCAAAAGGCCTGGACCTTGATCAGGTAATGGACGGGTCAATGAGGAGACGTACATAGCAACTTTATTTTGTATGTATCTTAGAAGTACAGTAAAAGCTCTTTAATACGAAATTCAGGGGACCGAAATTCAACAAAAAAATTCGAATTTCGAATTAGGGAAGTAGAATTAGTAGGAAGTTTTTAAACCATCAACACACTTTCTAAACATTTCCAAGTGTACAAACAAATGCATTTTTTAACATGTATTTTTAAACACATTTATTTGGCCAATATTGCATTCATTTTTGTCAGTTGTTTCAATAAAATTAAAATAATTTACTTTGATATGTGATCTTGAGACATCAATTCAATTTTAAAACAGAAAAAATGAAAACAGCAAATATTGTACATCACTTCACTGCGCTTTTCAATTTTGGCGCGATTTTTTAGAATTGTTGAAACAGTCGAATTGGCGATACCATATTTTACGCAACCTTGCCCTTATTTCTCAATTTTTCTGTCCACGTCTTTAATCAAATCCATTTTCATAGAAATAGTTAAAATTTTGTACGCGCTGCGAGCTGAAGCCATTTTAATTTGAAACAAAACACTAGTCAAAATAAAATGCGAAAATAACTAAAATCTAACACGTGAACGTAATAAAATGTCTAATATTCTTCACACTTATCAAATAACAAAAAATATATTAAAATCGTAAATGAAGAGACTAAAATATCGAAAGTTTTCACGGAAATCACAGATAAAAGCACAAAAAAAAGTCAATGACATAATGTTTTCACGCGATATATTTTCAATCTTAATAAAACACAAAGATGTAACAATTTAAAACTCCAAAACTGACGACAAAACTTCAACTAATCTCGTCTTTTGGCGGGATATCATAAAACAGCAGTCATTAGGGTACGCGCGCACTAGCGTTTTTTCGCCGCGCGGCAAAAAAACCTGCGACATTTTGACGAGTGGCGAAAACAGCAGGCACGCGCACTACGGCATAATGCCGCTGATCATTTACGGGCAGTTCTTTAAAATATTTGGTGAACTTAACGAAAAATTCTTCCAATATTATCGAATGAATAAAGAATTTTTTTATGAACTTTTAGAACTAGTTGGACCTTCTATCACATATAAAAATACTCCATTCAAAAATGTTTAATGTTTCTATCACTATATTCTTTTGAAGTGATATCATACAATGGTGGTCTTCTTTCAACTTTCGTAATTAGCATTTCAATATTAAAATCTTCATCTCGCAGGCAAAAAATCAGCAGAATTATTGCTTATAGCCCATTGTTCTTTCACATAAAATATATGGTACAGCGAAACAGCGCGTAGCGTGCGCGCTCATGACTTTAAAAAGATGCGTTTTTTTGCCGCTGACCGCCGCGCCGCAAGAGAGTTGTAACATTTCACCGATTTTTCACCGCTGCGTTATTTTGCCGCTAAGTGCGCGCACTACGATTCAAAAGCCTTTGTTACAACACTGCGGTGCGACATTATGCCGCAGCGTTTTTTCGCCGCGCGAAAAAACGCTAGTGCGCGCGTACCCTTAAACAGCCTTACCCTGTGCGCGCGGCCACCGGCCAGTTGGGGATGTTTTATGACTTTTATTACTGTCATATAGATGATCAAAGGCCTGTGAGCGGTCATTTCCGTCAACGCAGGTATAAAAACACTAGCAAATGGTGAGAAAATGTTAACGTTTACATAAATGACTTTTGTGTCAAATTTCATAATTTTGTCTGAAATTTTTTTTCGTTTTTGGAATTAGCCATTTTTTCGAATTATAGGAAGCATTTTGTATGAAAATTCATTTGAGGGGGATAAAATATCATTAAATTTTTCGAATTATACCGAATTTCGAATTATAGTTGTTTGTATAAACGAGCTTTTACTGTATTAGTCACTTTACGAGTGTCTTGACAAAACATTTTTGGAGAAATAGTGAAAAGAATAAAATAAACATATAAAAAGTTGAAAAATAGAAAGCAAATCAATTCTTTAATCAACAACGCAAGAATTTTATAATAATACATATTACAGTAGACTCCTGATTATCCGGGATAACATTAACCGGGTTGCAGATTAACTTGTACAACAAAAGATTCTGTTTTTTTTAATATTTCAAAATTCTTTATAAAATATAAAAATATTTTCTATCAACTTAATAATATTACTCGTACGTAGATAAAAAATAGAACTCGTGAAGTTATGAACATGCGAAATTAAGAAATTATGAACATCTTGAAATTTTGATAATTCCTGTCAAAGTGTGAATACTGTATTTTGACACAAGTGTAAAAGCACACCACGAATCTAATTTTTAATGTAAACATGCACCCGAGTGGCATGTTTTGATATTTATTCCGTATCTATGCTTAATAAATTATATTCATAAGTAAATCTATACATAATAATTTATTAAGTCTAGGCATATTTTGAATTTATTCAATTGTTTATTCCTTTATTTTAAATACTCAATATTGTGTTTATTTGCCATATAACTGTGTTTTTCTCACCATTTTAATAATTTGAAGTCATGTGTAAAATTTGCATGAATGTTATCGCTCAATAAATAAATGCCCGGTTTTTAAAGTATTTAAATTTATTTTTCAATTAATTGTGACGATAAAAGGGTTGTTCTCACTGCAGAACAAAAACTTGAAATAATTAACAAAAATTAAAATGAGTCGTTAGTGAAGTTGTTAATGAATGAATATAATACTGATGAACAAACGGTGCATGATATTTCGCAAAACAAAAAAAGGTGATGCAAGTTTGCTGAATTTTTTGATAGTGCATAACTATTTTCGTATTTTAGATGTTCAATATCATATTTTCAAGTCACTTCTGTGCGATTATGTGTATTTATTCAAATTTGAAGACATATGTTTGTAATTAATTTTTTATATTTTTTGCATTTTTGCAGATACATATTGTTTTTTTTACTGGATCATTTTTTTCCTTACACCCCGGATAATCGACAATCTACTGTATTATAAATCGCAAAAATTGTAATAATTATGTTAAGGCATTACCAAATCGCTAAATTTGAACGCAGAAACAAAACCAATCACAAACGCAACCAAATCCACTGATTTAATATTATTTATATTATGTAAAAGAAAGTAAAAAACATGAGCACTACAAAAAATTGATAATCCAATTCAGATTAAGATTATCATGGGTTTGAGTATAGATGCGCAAATAAAGACACAATTTTTGTCATGGAATGTTAATTACTCATCTGGAATGGAGAATACTGTTATCCAAACCGAACTTACACTTCCAGAGCTGTCATCATCAGACAAAAAACAAGAAACTGTATGGGAGAAACGCAAAAGTAAGGAATTTAAGAGTATACAAAATAATACCTTGAATGAAAGCGGAATCTCTTCGATAGCTCTATGGATGAGTGTGCCATTAATGTAGAGGCAGTTAGCAGCAGAATCTTCCGGCACTGTTAGAGTCTGGTAGCTGTGCGAAGCAGCGCGCTCTAGACGCCTGAGCACAGACCGCGCCGCCTCTCCTTCGCCCACACACAGCACATCAGGGCCCGCCAAAGTAACATATTGCTCCAACTTGCCTCCACTCTCGGGTACCTTATGCAACAGTATATATGTTCAATGAATGCTTAACTTAAATGACTCATTTGGTACACTGTAAAATCTTTAACAACATTAGTAAAACATTTCTTGCAAAGATTTACAAACCATGTTTGAATACCTGTATACGAGGGCTGTAAAATGAGTATTCGCATTTAACGACTGACGGTGCCACTGATGCAAAATCTGTATACAATACCTGTCAAAATTCAGACTTTATTGAGTAGTTTTGTTTTGATATCTGTTTAAAGTAGTGGTGGGCGATCCGGTTCACCTGACTGATCCAGTTCGTCCACTCAATCATCAAATTGAACCGGTTCAGTGAGCTGGCTCAATTTGAGCTGAATTTCAATCTGAGCTTGGCTCTTTGAGCGGAATGAGTCACAAATCTTTTGAGCTGTTGAACTATGAATCTTTTGAACGAACGCTTCAAGGCGCGGTTGGATGACAGATGTCTTGTCCGCTAGACGAGTGCGAACATTATGACTTGTGTTTCACAATTGTCGGATATCAATATGCCTACGAATAATGATAATTAAAACAACAGCAATAAATTTATATGTACATACATTTTGACGACTCATCACTTTCTATTATTCGCTATCAGCTCGATTTTCTCTTCAGCGTTTAATGTGAACTGTGAAAGTGACTCTATGACTATAACGCGAAGTATATTCTGGCGTGTATTAGTGCATAACCTATGTAAGTATTCACTTCTCTTATCTTAATATCTTGACGCATGTGTAAAAAGTAAGATTTAATGGGTGATCTGAATCCACTGTCGCGCCACGGTTTTTTCGAATGTCTGCGCTTGCCATTCTTTCGCTTAAGTTGAGTGGAATTGAGCTGATGAGCTAATTGAGAATTGAGCGGATAGAGAACCGGCTCACCACTCAACGAAAAAATCCGGTTCACTGAGCCAATTCATTTCAAACGACGCACCTCTAGTTGAAAGTGGGCAAGTTTGTGTTTGTTTGCAACATGGAAAAATAGCAATATGTATCGGTCAGTGATTCGATAACATTTTTTAGATGGGAAGACGTGTGAGGAAATCAAAGTGAGCCGTTCGATTGAGTTGATTTCGGAGGATATATCCACAATAACATCCATGATGCATAATTGACGTAAACCTTTGGATGTCCTCGAATAAACTGAAACTTAACCCGACCAAAACTGAGTTCCTTTGGACAGCTACCCGAAGACGCCAACACCTGTTGGAAAAACTCCCACTCTCTATTTCAAATATTGACATAATTCCTACAACTAATGTCAAACTACTTGGAGTCTACTTGGATTCAAGCATGTCTCTTAGTAAACAAATTAATAGCACAACCAGCTATGCATTCTATCATTTACGCCGCATTAAATCTATTCGCAAAAGCATCCCAACAGAAGCAACAAAATCACTAATAAATGCATACGTTATCTCTCGCTTAGACTACTGTAATGGTATCTACGCTCATCTACCGAAACAGGAAATAAACAAATTACAATCTGTATTTAATGCCGCCGCAAGACTCATTACCGGCGTTTCAAAGTTTGCGCACATCTCAAACCATCTTCAAAACCTTACTGGCTTAGATGTCCAGAGAGGATTGAATATAAGCTTTGCCTTACAATATTTAAGGCTATTCACAACATGGCCCCTCAATACATAACCGACTTCTGCATTCCATTCTCCGCAAATAATAGACAACTAACACTTCGCTCAGCATCAACATCTAATACAAATAGGTTAGCTGAAGTAAATCGCGTCCACAAAACTAATTTCGGTGATCGTGCTTTCGCGGTGGCTGGACCAAAGTTATGGAACAAACTACCTAACAAACTGAGACAAAATGACAGCTTACCACTGTTCAAAAAACAACTTAAGACGCATTTATTTAGACAATCCTATAAAAACCTATAAAATCTAACCACAACAACGCTAGCTAATGTTTTCCACTCATATTGTGCACTCCGCGAAAAAACATAATTCTTTCAGGGACTCACAAACTATTATAGTACTCAATTTTAATTCCACTTCTTGTATGCCACCTAGTGAATAAGTAATAGTAAATAAGTTTTTTCTTTTCTATCAGTAAGTTGTCTTGTAAGATAATAATTTCTCTATGTAAAGCGCCCTTGAGGTGAGTATTTCGCGAAAACGGCGCTATACAAATTATCCAATTATTATTATTATTATTATGATATTGTGTTTGCAAACTGTTAGGTGGAGATCAGAGATTGGCGACAAAGTAAAAATCTCGATTGAGCGCAGAATATAAAATAAAATTGGGCATGAGAAAGCTATTGGTGAGTTGGGTACCACGTTTGGCCACAGTGGAAGTAAAACTGAATCGCATTGGACGTTTGGACATGTTAAAGCGCAATCCGCAATTTCTGCAGAGTTTTGTGACTGTTTATGAAACATGAGCCCATCACTACACTACACATCAAAAACGTGATGAAAAGATGAAAATGATTCCATCGGTCGGAAAGGTGATTTTTTGGGATTCACTAGACAGAAAATCACTCATGGGGAGATACTATGTTATTTATAGGGACGATTACGAAATTGTATTACACTATAAATTGCTGCCTCATCCATTCTATTCTCCAGATATGACATCACATGGGATGGGTGGAAAATGCAATAATTGACGATTTAAAA
>JADDOH010024941.1:0-46728 GCA_016648135.1 Agrypnia vestita | reverse complement strand
AAGTGTTTAAAATTATGAGTTTCAGTGTTATTTAATATGTGAATTTCTCCTCTTTATGCCGTTCGATTGATTTTATTTGGTTGTTTCCAAACGGAAATGTTTTATTTCTAATACACGAATTCTTCTGGTGAACGTATTTTATTGTAACATAAATGTATAGATTATTAGGTTCGTTAGATGATTTTATTACGTAATATTATGCAATTGTTTCCACACTGCTCCTATAAAAGAATTTGAAGTTATTACGATACACAACGGGGTCCTTCATCCATTAGACGATTCAGGTGCCAATTCAACGACGTATTACGAATAGTATATATTGTATTTATCGAGATTTAGTCGCATTTATTATTTCTAGTGAGATTTTTAGTATTGGTTCCAGGCGCCATTATGAGGCGGAAATAGTTCATATTCATAGCCCGACTGCAATAGGTATTTTTGTCGCGTAAGAGGTAGCACTTTTAGAAATAT
The DNA here is from genome assembly GCA_016648135.1 of Agrypnia vestita. Taxonomy (NCBI): domain Eukaryota; kingdom Metazoa; phylum Arthropoda; class Insecta; order Trichoptera; family Phryganeidae; genus Agrypnia; species Agrypnia vestita. The sequence goes on along the minus strand of JADDOH010024941.1, from coordinate 46,257 downwards.
AACTGTGTTTTATGTTTCGTCCCTGACGGACAGGATGGTATAGCTGTGGTTATTTAGGTAATACATTTAGTAAATGCGAAGGGCATTAGGTATTATCAATATAGTGTGCGAACCCAAGATGATAGAAATATTTTAGTTCCTATAGTTTCATTGAATATTTGCTGCAGAATAATATTTGATGAGAGAAGTAGTTAATATTCCATTCAAAGCGAAAGTTTTAGTCAATATCTTTATAGGTAATATTCAACAGCAAGATGTTAGAAATATTTTTAGTTAATATTTTTAGTTAATATTGCATTCAAAAGCGAAATTTTCACACAATAATTATGTTAGTTAATAATTCATATTTTTAGTTAATTTACCGTATAAAGTATTTCTGATAGTATAGAACATTATTTCATATGAAATGTTGAATTTTAGTAGTAGTAAAATATTCTGTATAGAATATTTAATTTTAACAGCTGTATCGCTACATCATATGGTTGAAGTCGACCGGTTGCATCCTGCCGCTCGATCGAGCGCGCTCACATATAAGAATAATGAAATATTTAATAATCCAATATATTGTATTTTGAACGTGACGTTTTGCTACTTACTAACCTTCATTATTTAGTAGGACCCACATTAGGGTCATATGATTTACATTGAGTTGCAATGGAATGATTTGTATTATAGATTTGCTTCACCTTATATATTCAACACACACCCCATGGGATGTCTAACTCTGGTGCCGGACCAGGAACTATACTAAATTATTATAAAATGTATCAAGGCCGAGAGACCTTACTATCTACCTGGGTCACCACAAGGTCATAAGTCCTGTGTACACCCAAATGACTTCTATATCTACTTTCCCATAATTAATACAGTTTCGTCTCTGTGAGATATCTATAATATACACTAATTTGTGATATTATTTTTCAGATCTTTTTAAGAATTAAAATATATTTTTTGTATTTATGCACATTTCGTTTCACTTTATACACGTTCGATCAATTCGGTGTATACGCCTAGCACCGTGGTACAGAGGTCGTCCGACTAGAAATATAAATCTCTTTGGGAAAGTGCTAATTCTATTTTTCTTTTAATTTGTTTTGTTCTTGCAACCACAAAAAAATCTACAACTATATTTGTATGTACAAATGCAGTGTATTTTAATTACTGTATTTGCATGTACAAAATCGCAATTTTTTCTAAAAACTGTATAAGTCAATCTAAGCTGTCCTTATTATGAATAAGGCCATCCAAAATATCTCAATATATTTTAACTAAAATGGGTATTTTTTATATTGTTCTTTAATGTAATGTAATGTATCAAAATCATCAATGACCTGTTGGTAATCTGTGTATAAAAAATAAAAATAACTCTATTTTTGAGTATGTTCATGTTTTTAAAAATATCTTTAGACACTAGACTTTGTCCCCAGAAGGATCTTCATTAATTAAGGTAAATTATAGATGTCTCACCACAAATGTATTTATATAGGAAACCATGTACGGCATTTGCTTATAAAATTCAAAACAAGATTGATATAAACTATATATACAACTTTGAAAATTTAATAATTTTGAATCGCTAAACGTAGCACGGTGTAAAGTGATCACTTAAGCCAGCCCCAAAGAAAGGTCGTTAGACCTGTAACCCCAAAGATACATCGTCAATCCACGCCAGTCCATACATACTTTATAAATAGTTTCGTCTCTGTGGGACATCTTTAATTTATTTTAATTAAATTAAAATCTGTTTCCTCACGAATCTCTATTTTTGTCGGAATTTATTATTCCCTATTTCAACGTTCGCACGTGTAAAAAACTAACCCATAACCAAGTTTTTATTGTACTCCCTTTCTTATTTGTATTGTTTCCAATTTGATATTTTATCAATATATTCCCCTTACTTAAAGTTCATGTGGAAAATCTATTCCATGTATATTATTGTATATTACATGCGATCCTTAAAACTTACAGAATATTGAAAACGTAATAATTGGTGTAGGGGGGCACGGCGTCAGCGACACCGTCTGATGGGAGTCATGGCACGAGTCAGACTAGTCGAAACAGGTTTCGCGCCATGTCTACGCGTCGGGCTCCTTTCTCATTTGTATGGTTTCCAATTTGAAAAAACCGTTAAAAAAAATCCTAAATTATACTATAGTAAAAAAAAAAATAATGAAAATTTGTTAGATCATTTTAATCGTCACCATGAGTCTGCCTGCAATGTTTCAGCTCGATTGGATCACGGAAAAAGGGTTCAAAATCGATCCAATGTTATTCGAGAGACAAGCAAACAGACGCTACGAGTTAAAACCAAGTTTTTACAATACTGCCTTTCTCATTTTCGGGTTTCGTGTCTACCAGATGCGTCGGAATCTCCATACAACTTACTGAGTTGTATGAAAAACCATTAAAAATTTGAAAAATCCAAAATTATACTATAATTATTATTTTTTTTAACGAAAATTTGATAGATCTTCTTGATCGTCGCCACGAGTCTACTTGCAAAGTTTCAATTTGATTGGATCACGGGAAAAGGGTTAAAAATCGATCCAAAGTTTTTCGTCAGACAAGAAGACAAGCAGACGCCACGAGTTAATATAAAGGGAGTAAAAAAGTAACCCATAAAAAACAAGTTTTTATTATACTCCCTTTCTTTGTAAAATATAACAACAATTAAAGACGAATTAAAACATAACATTACAGTAATTTAATATATTTCTAAAATGTCAGATGTTTTTAGCTTTGATAAGACACTTCATGCTTTGAAGATTAAATTCTAAAAACATTTGTCAGTCAATTTAGATTTTCGACATTCGTAGTGAAGTACCTATTATGTATACCGACGGAGTAATTCAAATTTAGAAAATATTCCGCGGCGTTATCGGGCCGCCGTTGCTAATCAAACTTTTCTAATGATTCCAATTTGAAAAAACCAATAAAATTTCTAAAAATCCGAAATTATACTATAATTATTATTTTTTTTTAACGAAAATTTGCTTGAAAAATTTCAGCTCGATTGGATCGCGGGAGAAGGGTCAAAAATCGATGCAAAGTTTTTTCGACGGCAACCCGGCAAGCAAGCAAGCAAGCAGACTCCACGAGTTAATATACAGGGAGTAAAAATATGTTTCATTGAATGTATCTATCAACGGTAATCATTTAAATTGTTTTTATTTATTAGAGATGAATCATTCAATTATTTTTGAATACGTGATTGATTCATCAATCAATAAGAGAAATTGTTCAAACCATTTTAATATTTATCATCATCATCGTATGCTCAACAACAAAAGATAAGACTTTACAGATAAATTATTGATGCATGTAGTTTGTTTTATCATCCTCATCATATGCTCAACAACAAAAGAAAGGTCCTTACATATAAATTCTTGATTTGTCTGGTTTGTTTTATCATCATCATCATATGCTCAACAACAAAAGATAGATCAATACATATAAATTCTTGATTTGTCTGGTTTGTTTTATCATCATCATCATATGCTCAACAACAAAAGATAGATCAATACATATAAATTCTTGATTTGTCTGGTTTGTTTTATCATCATCATCATATGCTCAACAACAAAAGATAGATCAATACATATAAATTCTTGATTTGTCTGGTTTGTTTTATCATCATCATCATATGCTCAATAACAAATGATAGGTCTTTACAGATAATTATTTTTTGTAGTTTATTTTAAAATAATCTTTTTTAGTGGCTTTAGCGCAGTTACTGGCGGACGCCGCCCATCACCTTTGTCCACCTGTCTAAGGTATATCTTTCTTAACATTATCCACACGCTGCCCTTCACCTACTATAAGGTATATTTTCTTAACATATCTACTTCCTGCTCTATCTCTTTCTCTTAGTCTACTTGACTTGAGTAAGTAAGTGAGCTTTGTGCCTAATATATAATTCATCTACTCTTACTTAGTGTCCTGCCCAGTGCAGCTTTTTTGCTTTGGCCTTGTTTAGGGTATTTTGAGGCACTATACCGTTCCAGAAGACCTACATTTTTCCTACCTCTTCCATTCTTTGATAAGGTTATCACATATCTATAAGATAGAAAATCTTGAAAAATAAAGTCAATTATTATTTTTTTATTCTAATCTACATATCTGTGGAAGTGGATGAGTCCTCCGGTTTTGGATAGAGTTGAACTCAAGGGTCACCACTCCGTTTGTAGAGTCGGAGATCTCTGCTGCGGTTGATGATGTAAAAGTCGTGATGATTTGACAGAATTTATTTGATTACAAAAACACAAGTTATAAAGAATACAGTAGTGTACAACGGTTACAATTAAAAGGCGCGAAGTCGAAGGTATGCCGGCCAGGGCTTCCGCTGTATCCGAGAAGCCCCACTGGAGTGAGATACTTTGTTCTGCGGGCGCGTATGTAGTCATTCAGGAATCGGGGGTGTTATGATTTTCTCTTTACTCGGCCGCGCGTGTGGGTATTTAGCTTAGATCAGCGAGGTGCGTTTCGTCCTCTGCTATACCTCGCCTTTGTACTCGGTCATCAGTCTGGCTTACATTCGCCTTGCTCAGAAATCTTGTCTCAACTCTGTACCGAGGGCGACGGCCTGCTGTACTCGACGTCAGCATCTGTGGTAACTCATTACACGGGTGTCTGTGTCTATGTGTCTCGGGCCACCACATATCTGTCTGTTTTCTATAAAATTTTACAACATTTGACCGATCTTAACCAAATTTTGCAAAGTTACTCTTTAGAATCTTGTTAGTAATATAGACACCCTCCTCACTCCCCCTGATCATCCGTCCTCTTCGTCCTGATAAGGCGCGTGCAGTCAGTTTATTATATATAATCATATATTTTGTAAAACTACTAAATTAAATATTTATCTAATACTAGCTGTGCCCGCGCGGCTTCGCACGCATAGATTTTTAGTACACTGTTTGGATCGTCATAGAACTTTCGCGAACCTTCTAGGACATTCTTCTTCCAGAACATTCAAGAAATTTATCGAATGTACAGGAACCTTCTAGACACACCGACACATTCCGCCATTCAGTTTATAGAACTTTCTTATAGAGCCTTATAGAACTTTCGGGAACTTTCTAGAACCTTCTCCTTCCAGAACTTTCTAGAGCAGGTTTTTCCCGAACTTTCTAGACTCACCGACACAGTCGGCGCGCCTATTTTGAAACAATCTGAAGCATTTGCGGCCTTCCCATAACAAAACAATATCCTAGAAAGCACATTTTCGGCACCCACTCCCACCCACGCTCAGCCACCCCCACCAAACTCGCATATTTTCGATGTGACACCAAGGGCTATCCACTACTATAACCACCGGTGGGTGGATGTAGCTGGTTGTAGAGATAACTTGGCGGATAGGGAAACACGGGTTTCTTATATATATATATACTTATTCTTATATATATATATGTTATAATGAAAGTTTTCACGGGTGTTAGAAATGTTAGTATTGATTTCTTTGGGGGTAACCCGCGTCAAAATCTGGTCCTCAGAAGGACCATTCGTCAACCGACGTTTCGCCTGAATCACAACAGGCATCTTCAGGTTGCGGAAATTTATTAACAAGCAACCTGAAGATGGCTGTTGTGATCAGGCGAAACGGTGACGAATCCTTCTGAGGACAGATTTAATATATTATATATATATATATTATATAAATATATAGATTAAATTGTGCATGTGATTCCTGTGAATTCAATATTACGAAATCCATATTTTATTACTGACTGAACACCGCTGCTGCTATAATAATTGTTTATTATATTTAACATCAATAAAATTTTATTCGGTTACACTTTAGAATCCTGAGTAGTCATAGTAGTCATAGTCACTCCACGGTTAAGTTACAGTATCCCTACCTGGATTTGCGTGCATGGTTATTATTGTGGTCTGGGTAAAACAAATTCATCGGTAAGGCGGCATAATAAATAAATGTATATATGTACCTCTTAAAATGATAATTAATTAAGTAACTATTAAAAATATAATAACCTTTTCCGGAGGCATATTGGTTTTTTCCATGTTATGTCACGATGAGGCTGCTTCTGTAGAGCTAATAAATACGACGAAAGATGGCATTGTTGGTCAGCTTGCGCACCCAGCGCACATTTTTTTCCCGATATATTTCACTGCGCCGGCGATATTTGAATTTTGCCACCGAATGAGAAAAAATAATTTCTCTCGTCATTTTCTTCTGGAATAGGCATTTTTTCGCATCGAACAAACGGATATTATAATTATTGATTAGTAAATGTTACGATCATTATATTCCGTCGCGTGTTATTTTGTGACGTGAAGGAACTATTTCAAAACGTCTCAAGATATCTGCTTAAAAGGGCGGCACAAAGACCTTTGCGACCGACGATTTGAACTGTCTCCAAAGTTGAAGGGAATAATCTATCGCAGGTTAGTGATCATTGTTTTCGTATTTTGGTTTATTCACGTATGTTCTTCAGAAAGAGGAAACTAGGGATGGGTCGTCGACGTATTTACCGTCGACGAAACGAGACCGTCCACGTCCATCCATCGACGAGACGATCAACTAGTTGAATTCGTCAACTTCGTTACGCGGACGTCGCGGACGTTCTATCTAAACATCGGGACGATGGTCAACTATCTACGGTTCAACGCGACGCTTCTCGACGGCTCAACCGATGGCTATTTTTATGACGTTAATTTTTAAAATTTAAAGAAGTTAAAAAGTGTTGTAAACAAAATTATAATAGATTTATTTTTTTATCTATATTGAAAATAGGGAATTTTTAATAAAAATTAATTAAACCTAAATTCAAGATAATATTACATATATAATAATTAATGTTGGACTCCTGAATAAGGACCATAGTTCGGTATAGAAAATTTTATTCCCTACAAGTTTGTTTATCATTTATATGCTAAAGTTGAAAAGTAAGGAAATAACACAATAATTAAATTTTTGCATCCCTTTTCAGGTAGATATAAGAAGTCGAGATCGATCGAATAAAATATTTATTTTAGAAAAATACCTAGCCGGCCTGTTAATTAATAATAGTTCAATAAAAAATAAAATAATTAAACAGAATTGTTTTATTTTATACAGCGTAAAATTGGGAATTCACCGAATCGTCGCACGTGACATCACAAAAAATCAAGTAAAAAAATAATAGATAATAGCTTATTAAGCCTATCTCGCCCTACGCATGTATTCAAATTTCAAATCTCTAGTCATAGTTCGTGTACACAGATCTGCACTCTGTGGTAGTGTACTTTAGAGTTGAAATGAAATTACCCGTCGAGCCGTCTATGACGTCTATGGCATCTACAAGTCGACAGCGAGAGATGAGAGAGAAATAAACGGAGACGTTTTGTCTTGCTCTCGCTCGTTGCTTTGCATTGCGTTAATCTCGAATCGTCCACCGACCACGGCGTCCGCTGTCCACCGTCTACGAATTCAACTAGTCCATGCGATAAACGTAAACGGTCGACGCGTCAATGCAACGTCAACGGTTGATTTCAACTAGTCCGTCCATTCAACGCCCATCCCTAGAGGAAACGTCATTGACATTTTTTTGCATGACATAATATTGAGAGGTTTTAATAGAATATTAAATTCAAGAAGGCTTCGTCTTTATAAAATTACAAATAAATCAGAATACCGAGCAACGTTGGTTGGGAACCGTCGTTTTTCTATAAAAAGTCACCACCATTTTTTTTACCATTAACCCTAACTCTCCAAGTCGCCACTCCGTCCCATTACAATTCGCGTTATTTCAATTGACCGCGTCACTTTAGTTTTCCGCTACATTTTCGCTGGCAAGTGAGGTTGTGTCGGCCGATGCTATCGGCGCCACGCTCGAATGGCGCCAAACTCTCCACTGCGCGGTAGGTACCTACCTGCTCGGCTGTTTGATTCTTCCTTTTCCCGCGGTTTAAGCGCAAAACTCCATCGGAGAACTACAGCTGCACGTTCAATTAAAACGGGTTTGTACAGTCGGTTAATTTTTGGATTGCGAGGAAACGGGTTTTCTTTTCGTGCGACATCTCTACGATCCGATGCCCTCACGAGGGGATGTTTAATGGGTCATATCCACGGAACGAGATGAGTCTCAGAAATTTACTCGAGATTAATTTTGATACCAAATACGCGTGTTGAGATTTTGATCCGAAGCTGAACTCAGATCGTCGAAAAATCATTCAAATGTGTTTTGTGTCAGATATGTCACATATCTGTGATCAGATTTTCTTATGAGGAAATATATAATAGTCTGTGTCAATGAAATGTGAAATGATACGTAATTTTTTTATTTAAGGATACTTCGGGCTTTTACGTATGTTTGAAATATTTATGTCATTTACATTTCTTCAATTTGACCGATGTCTATACTAAAGAGAGGGTCAACCATATCTAACAGTGGAATATAATAAATAACGGCTTTTTTAAAATGGCGTAAAATAAATAAATAAATACTTTTGAGAACAGAATATTTTTAAACAAAATAAAACAGAGAACAAAATATTTTTATAATTTAGATTTAATTTACCTAACTAACTAAAAAGTTAAGGATCTGTTGAAATCAGAAAAGGATGAATACGACTGCGATAAAGTGTGCACGGGACAAACACTATTAATTTTGCATTCGAACCAAAGCGAATATCCTAGGAAAGTCTCCGTACACTTCTTGTCAAGGAGGCACAGGAGATGCAAGCACCGGGGAATATTAATAGAGATAATGGTCTCAAATAAAAAACTTGTTATCCAACGCTTCAAAACCAATTTCGTTGCAGATTCCGCAGAGATAGTGATCCGACAATACATGAATCATACACATAACATAAGATAACTCGGGACAATTCATGTCTCCGACATGGTATTGAGATGTAACATAGAGACACCCTGCTATCGACACGGTATTGCAAGCCAATACTTTTTTTTATATATTTTTTTTTAAATAGAGATGTGAACACGGAATACGTGTCACATCACTAAGCTAAACGCTTGTGCTATAAAAATAGGACTAACTTGCTAGTCTGATTCTAGAGCTAGATTCGAACCCGCGACCTTTGGATCACGAGGCCAGTGTCCTAACCACAAGACCAACAAGCCACACACACAACACACTTAATCGCAACATCAACACTCACCCTGATGATGGACCCTGCATTGGGATCCGAAACTTCGAAAATTAAGGTAGTAAAAATATGGCATATTATCCCAGAAAACACAAACCAGAAGATTCTAATTGGCCAGATATTGCCTCCTAAATCTCTTCCGTAGACATGTGCCATAACGGGTATGGTATAGTTTCCTTCCCAATTAAATTTATCACGAAACTCCTTTAAAATTTTAGCGTAGTGAAGCGGGAGATACTTGGAAGGCTCTGATATAGTAGTGGACAGAAAACGGCTGGTAACAATGAAAAAAAAGAAAATGCGCCGCGGGCGAAAATTATTAACGTTTTCTCCGAGATTGAAAATGAGAAAATTATTATTTTTTATCTCTTGGATCGCGAAACATTTCACGTAACATAATTTAGTTTTAGTTATTTTTATTGAACGATGAATAAAAATAAAAACTTAATATATTAATCAATGATTAAAAAGACGCAAAATGTTTTTTTTTAAATTTAATTTTTCATGATGAAATTCAGTTGCAATTATAAAAAAAATATTGAGCACAGTTTCTCATTTGATTTTTGAATTAATAAATAATACAAGTATTTACATTATTTAATAATACCTAAGGGCCTTGAACATATAAAAAAATATTTTATATTATGATTGGCATTATATAATCTAAATAATAAACAATGTAACAAAATGTTATTTGTGTTAGTATATAACCACTAACAATTACTATTTATGTATCGGTTTTGAGACGTAGCCCGTCTCTTCGTCAGGACAACCACTACACTAGCAGGTAAATAACACTACACACCACACCCATAGTATTATTTACACACCAACACACACTCTTCACATTTGGCCTTTAGTTAGAGTAACACCTAACTAAAGGCCAAATCTACAAATCTGTATCATTTGACAGATCTGATTCAAAATTTTTATACTTATTCTTTAGAACCCGGCGGAAAATAAAGGCCACATTACCGGCCCATTATATCCCCTCCACCCCATGATCTGTCCCAAATTTTGCATACTCATTCATTAGGACCCTGCAAAAAACCAAGAAAAATATCTTCCTCTCTCTGCTCCACATTTATTATCCGCACAAATCTATGCCGTTTAACATAGCTGACCTTGACGTTTTGCATACATATTTGTAAGGGCCTTGCAGAAAAGAAAAACGTCATCCCCTCCCCCCTTCACTCCACTTCTTTTGAAAAACTATGGAACCTCCCCCTACAAACTTCATTTATACTAAATCTTTAAAGCAAAGCCCGGTAGGTATAACAGGGCACGGGTATATTGATATTCATTAAGTGTGTTTCATGTAGCTCTACTTTTTCTACCCAGAGGCCAGGGGCATGCTGCCAGCAAAAGTTGTACGTAAACTTGAAATAAAGAGCAAAATAATATGATAAATTAAAATTTGAATAATACCCATTATAAAAATAGTAATAGGAATATTATGACATACATATTTAGTTCGTATTTCAAAGTACTGTCTACAAGCTACTTACTACTAGTGGCGAAGCTACGTAAGTGAAACCGGGCTTCAAAAAGTCCATGCACTACCGCACTTTTTTAAAAAATAGAGGTGCAAACACGGAATACGTGTCACATCGATATTCTTACTATTTTCAAACTAAGCTGAACGCTTGTGCTATGAAAATAGGACTGACTTGCTAGTCTGGAGAGAGGTTTGAACCCGCAACCTTTGGATCATGAGGCGAGTGTCCTAACCACAAGTCCAACAGGCTACTTATTACTACTCAAGCTACATTTTATATCGATACTTCTATTGTTTAAGTATTTAAGAGTTTAAGCATGCGTTTTTATAAATGTACTGCTTAATTAATGGATATTCTTTTTAAAATCACTTCTCACCTGATGTAGTAAAATATGTGGAAACCTAAATGCTACTCTAAAAAACACAAATTTTTTTCATTTCAAGTGGGAAAAATTATGACAAGGCACCCATTATGTTTTTTTTTGTTGTGTTGTATAATATATAACCTCGTGAGACTTAATATTTAATATTTGAAATCAGTATAATATTAGGTCCTTACATATGAAATTGGCGTTTAGTATGGGAGGAACATAAAGCCGATTTTTTTTTATTATAATATATTTATTTAATCAAAGTATGTACCATTGCTATCTATGCACTTTTGCCATCTCATAGGTAGTTCATCGATCCCTTTACTAAAAAAACCATTCGGACGGGAATCAATAAAATCTTTGAAGGCGGTTAGGACTGCCCCATCGGAGTTGAATTTTTTCCTGTGCAAGAAGTTATCCAAATTTCGAAAAAAATGGTAATCTGTTGGGGCAAGGTCCGGAGAGTACGGTGGATGTCTTAGACATTCCAATTGAAGCTCCTCTAATTTGGTAGCCGTCTGTTGTGCAGTGTGTGGTCTAGCGTTATCATGAAGCAGCAGTGGCCTAGAGCGATTAACCAGCCTCGGTTGTTTAGCAGCTAGCTTTTCCATCATGGTTTGCAGTTGCTGACAATAGACATCTGCCGTAATCGTCTGGCCAGATTTAAGAAAGCTGTAGTGAACGACACCAGCACTAGTCCACCAAACGCTCACAAGTAACTTTTTTGGAGTCAATTTTCGCTTGGGGCATGGTTTGGCTGGTTCGGCAGGGTTCAGCCATTGCGATGAGCGCTTCCGATTATCGTACAGGATCCACTTTTCATCACAGGTAATGATTCGATTTAAAATCCCTTCATTATTGTGCCGGTTGAGTAATGCAACGCAGCAGTCAACGCGCGTTTGTTGATTTGCTTCACTCAATTCGTGAGGTACCCACCTTTCAAGCTTTTTCACCTTACCAATTTGCTTCAAGTGGATTAAAACAGTTTTATCACTAACACCGCAGCCTGCAGCTAACTCGGATGTGGTTTGCGATGGATCCGCTTCCACAATAGCCTTCAATTCTTCATTATCAACTTTGGTCTCCGGCCGTCCACGGGGCTTGTTCTGCAGGTCGAAATTTCCAGAACGAAAACGTTGGAACCAAAAACGCACTGTGTTTTCTTTTGCGGCACCGTCGCCATACACATCATTAATCCTTCGAGCCGTTTCTGCAGCACTGGTGCCACGGTGGAACTCGTACTCGTAAATAACGCGATATTTCAAGTTTTTCATTTTGTAAACTGAGTGACGCAAAGAAAAAAACAATTGAGGAAAAAACAAATGAATTATAATTTTCAAAACACAAATACATGAGTAAATAGCTGTATAAATTTGGATTTGGAATTCCTAACCAAAGAGAAGATATTTGAGATCAAATTTGCCAGTACGGCAAAACGCCAATTTCATATGTAAGGACCTAATATTATAAATAAATAAATATTAGAAATAATCACGCAAGAATCATAATCTTTTTGGTGAGGCATATATATATATATTAATATATATATATATATATATATAATTTACTTGTAAATATTTTCTAGGTAACAAATTAATAAAATATTATATATATTATCAATTAAATAAAAAATTAAATAAAAATTTAAAAAATACAGGATTTCCATTTGTCACCGTTGTGTGCTTTTTTTCAATTTTTTATTAGGGCCCAATTTTTTTCAGTTCCGCGCCTGCTTCTACCCGATTTGATTGTGAATAAAATGAATAGGTACTACCCGAGGACCTTTTACAAATGTTTTTATAGTCCAGAAATTAGATTTTATTTATCAGATACCTACACAAAGTGTCTTGAAAAACACAAGATTTGAATTCAAATGGAAGTTTATGCGAAGCAAATGATTAAAAAATGTCACGTTCGATTTTCGGAATTCAAAGACCACAGATACGCTTTGGCGTAACGTTCGGATATTCAAACGTGTCCACAGAAGCGAATAAAGAGATTGCTTACGCGATCCGAAAACAATATCGTGCTTTGTGCTCCGTCAGGTGTAGGTGTTGCCGTAGCGCAGAATAAAACGCGGCTGTCACCTCGAGCAATATATTTTTGTTTCATTGCCTATGGGAATTCTTTCGCTTTCCTCGCGAACAACATCGGGCAGCTGACAAATGGCATTTTTAAGTAAGTACAGGTTGCCGCCGTACCATCGCGGTGATTTATTTCCCGAGCATAAAACAAATTATCTTTTCCTTCGAGGAGAGAATATTTCACTTAACGCGGGAATAAATGAAGCTCGACAGATTATCTTGGCGTTTTCTGGCAGGATATTGAAGTTCACACTTGTGTCGCCAGTTCTTACTTTGTACCATAAATCTTCATATTAAAGAATAACATTTTAATATTTTTTATATTAAAAAATCTTAGAACCCATGCGTCACTTCTTTGGGTGCTTAAAAGTTCTGTATGTTCAAAGTACATATACGTATATAATATATATAGCTAAGACGTAACATATTTATTACATATATTTTAAGTATCATTTTTATGTTATTTTACACTGGCGGTTCGTACCCGAATTCAAGTTTAATTACAATTTAAGATAGAGGTTTAGAGTAAGGAGCATTGTCTTAGGGCATAAACTGCGACCTAATAGAGTAACTTGGTGGTGTAGCGGTTGTGAATCTCATCTCACCTAGTGATCCAGTGTTTAATGGTTAGAGTCAAATTCCAGAACACCTATTTTCATAGCAAAAGCGTTTAGCTTTGTCTGTAAGTAATAAGAATATTGATACAACACGTATTTTATGTTCGAATCTCTATTTAAAAAAAATATATACGGATTGAAATTCACTTAGCTCCGAACTGCCGGCCTGTAAATGAGTATTTTCACGATCTTTTTGAAGCGACACTTCGTTGACAAGGCACGCCATACCCCTGAAAATGAAAAGTGCGATTTGCTCGAAATGTTGGGAGCATATAGTCGTTCTGTATTGTTATTTTATTAAGCGTCTAAATCTAAATACATAATTACAAAATATCAGGCAATATATAGTTAAATTTCATGAGTGCAATGATAGAAGGTTTTTAAGTTTTTTACTTAAAACTCGGTGAGAAAATATCAATGTACAAATTACAGCACATCCTGCGTAGAGGGTTATAAAATCATATACAGTATTTTAGACTGGTAGATGGAATGTATGCAAGGGAATACATTCAGTGTAAACATAACAACTACACAATTAATCCCTCATATTCAGGCAGCAGAGTCGAAAAGAGCTTGTTGGTCTAGTGGTCGAGACATTCGCCTAGTGATCCAATGATCGACCCCCATTCCAAGAGACAAGTAAGCGCTATTTTAATAGAACAAGCGCAAACGTTCAGTTTAGTTTGAAAATACTAAGAATATTGATGTGACATGTATTCCATCATCGCATTTCTATTTAAAAATTGAATATTAAAATATGGTAGTATATTATATTACATATAGATAAAATATGGTAACGTTTTATATTAGATATAAAAACAGCATTTATTTTAAAACATAAAAAATGTAAGTCAGGGTCTGTTGCGTAATACATCAAAGACTTATTTGACTTATTATTCACTGTAGGACAATTACTTTATGGGACAACATGAATATTTTAATTTTTACATAACTCAACATTGTACTACACATACTTTAAGATATTTTGTCATTATAATATCGGTTATAAAAACGTTTTGTGAAGAGCAGTCCCTCTCGTCATTAGGTTAATTATAAATAATAGCTGTTATTACAGTCGCGAAAAAATAACTCAATGTTCTAAATGTTTTATTTTCTATATTGTCACTAATCTCTCTACCACCTAAAGTATATTCTGTAACACTGTATTCCCCTACATGTCATAAAATGTTTATAGGTATATTCATCATGATCATTAACGACCTTTTCAAAGTCTTTAATGGCTATTTATTTTTAAATAAAAATATTATATAATAAATTTTCAATAATATGTGTCCATACACAGACACTAACGAACTTCCTTTATCTGAAACTAGATCCAAAAAATAAAATAAAAATAAATAATTAATGGAATATGCATGCGTAATATACATCCAAAAATGGATTCAAATAAATAAAAATATTTTGCAGTTGTATTATTGCACGCCTTACAATTAAAATAAAATGCACGTCTTACGGTTAAACTGCCCGATCCTTTTTCTCGTCAGCACATCTTTTGCCCCACACCCTCGTGGCGAACCAGTTCCTACCTGGGGGGCCTCCGTACTTACCTTACATGCCCAACCCTCATTAGCTGACTTGTTCATTAAATAAATGCTCCCATCAGGGATTAATTTGAACTCTTCCTCCCAAATAGAAAAATCAAAATTTCACACGATTGTAGAAAAGTTGATGTTTATTTTCATAAACTGATTTTATAAAAAACAATAAGAGCATTTATTTAAAATAAAACACAAATTAGTAATAAAACAAAAAATAGTGGTGAAAACAAAGTAATTTGTGTTTTATTTTAATAATAATGTCACCACAAAGTTCAAGCCTTCATACAGAAGAAGAAAAAATATTCTTCGAGCAGTTAGCATTTATTTAATTTGGCTCATTGATAAACACAACAATGCCGCTTGTTAAGGGATTACACCAGTTTGATATTGATAAATTATCTGGCCTGAAGCTTTAAGAATAATTTGAGTAATCACCAAGAATTGGCTGAGTTATAGCAATTTGAAAGAAGTGCGTTAGGTGAATTCTTAAACGAATTCCATTATTCTTTTGCGTTTTTCTCGAAACTCCTTTTTTCAGACTCTTGGAGATAATATCTCAAAAACTATTAACCCGATTTTTCGCACATTTTTTTACGATTTTTTTATCCGATTAGCCGTTCGTTTATTATGAATTTTTAACTTAGATTTTTTGTACGAATATTATTTTCAAACTGACGTCATTGGCACAAAAATAATCTTATTTTTTTGATACGCTACATAATATAGGTTACATCATTTAACAAGACAATAATTAAATTTTTAATTTTACTTAAATCCATGACATGATTATTAATCAGTGTTTCCGTAAAAAAAGAAAGTTTAAAAATATAAGTGCAATAGTTACGTCAATTTTTTTTTTTGAAATTGAATGTATTTTTTGTGACTCAAGGTGATGTAACCCCTTTTGTTACTTATACCGGGGTAGAAAATGGACATGAAGAACACCAATGCGCGTCAATTGTTTGCAACTGAAGAAAAATGTCTACAAAAAGCAATAAAAAACTTATTTTTTTAAATAATTAAAAGCTGTCTAATTAAAACTTAATCATACACATGCACACACATAAAAGTTATATAATTTCAGCATGACACTACGCTTCTAAACCGGAGCGGTCGCATCTACAGAAGAGAAACTTCAAATATCTAACATGAAATTGTAATATATAAATATAATTTTTTTAATATCTTTACAACATTGAAGCATCTCATAGGACCACCTTCCAGATTTAAATACCTCCAAATTCAATTTTTATTAAAGAAAAAGTAACCAAAAGGTTGCATGTTCAATCCACCCGCCAAACCATTTCTATATTTCATGGTAAAAATCCTTAAACTATTTGACATGATTATAGAAATACTACTGTATCCTTACAATACTTGTAATTCATGTATTTTATATAAATATTTTTTTATCCTTCAAAACATAGTAGCAAACAAAGAAAATGTAGTCGAAAAAATAATAGAACGTTTCATTTGAATTTTTAACTTTTTGGTAAACATTTCACTTTGTTAAAAAATGTAGAAATGACATTTGCGTGCCTTACCAATGAATACTTTTGCTCATTGGGGCAAATTTTGTTATTTGTTTTCGAACCAGAAAAAAAAATTATTAGCAGGAATGGTACGATAGACGTGCGTGGGACTTTTTTCGTATTATAATTAATGTGATAAAAATATTATTTAATTAAAATAATGTATTTACTCATATAAGATAGAGCCAAGAATAAATTTTCACGTTTTCCTACCAAGAATCCTTGTACAGCTTCTGAATAAATTTTCATTAAGGTCTAATAGATTTTTTCGGCTTTGAAAGCACACATTAGCCGTTATCTTTAATATTTAATACGTACCTACAGATAAAAAGATTCTTTGTGAGGAATCTTCCAGGTACAATTTATGGCACCAATATAACTCATACAACCTGGGAATATAGGGTAATTTTAAAGTCACTGATGTGTTTTTTTAAATAGAAATACGAACAACGAACACGGAATAGTGTCGCAACAATATTCTTACTATTTTTAAACTAAGCTAAACGCTTGTGCAATGAAAATAGGACTAACTTGCTGGTGTCCTAGAAGGGGCTCGAACCACCGACAACCAGATCACTAGGTAAGCGAAGTAAATTAACATTACACCAACAAGCTCCTTTTATCTTCATTTATTTTTTAAAAAGGTGTACCTTTTTTTAAAAAAAAAAGCTGAAGAAATATTGCGTTTTGAAGACGAAAGAGTATTTAATATTAATCCTGAATGAGAGAATGAATTAAATGGAAGTTTCTATATTAAGTTATTTCAAATTAAACATCTTAATGAGGCTTTTTCTAAAATATTATTAATATTATTTTTGTCGTAAAATCTAGATTTCTTTTAACCCTCAAGCGTGACACTGGCAGCAGCGTATTTTTTTTTATCGAAAACCTGTTACTTTGCTTCAATAAATCCAGTTTAAACTGTCCGATTATCTGATCGTTGATCGAGTTTTCACGCAAACAAAATCTACTTGATTTTTGCTGTCAGTGCCAAAATGAATTTTTGATTTTAATGAATGGAGTGATAACAAATTAAAACCTACCTCGCAAGAGAAATGAGTCGTTACTTGAAATCATTCCCATGTATATTTAATTATAAATGTAAGTTCCATTTTAAAATCTTAGCTATCTTTTGCTTTTCCTGCATTTTATAACCTAAATATTTTTGATATCTGGATGTTTTTTTAAGGATTTGGATCTCAAAACAAATACCAGCAGAAAGTAGAAATTTATTACTTTTAACTAATTTTAAAAAGAGTAGCTTGTTCGTCTTGTGGTTAGGACTCTCGCCTCGTGATCTAAAGATCGCGGGTTCGAATCTCACTCCAGACCAGCAAGTTAGTCCTATTTTCATAGCACAAGCGTTAAGCTTAATTTGAAAATAGTAAGAATATTGATGTGACACGTATTCCGTGTTCGCATCTCTATTTAAAAAAAAAAAAAAAAAACTTGATCGCAGCACATAAAGAGAACGATTTATTTAGTTTATCCAATTTTAAGGAATCGCTCACTCGCTTTTACCCCAGCTGTCCCTATAATTACGAGACTATCCAGACTTTTGTCATTCTTTCTAGCAACACGCCCAAAGCAGCAAAGGGATTTTTGGCTCGGGGTCACTAATGTTTAGAAGCTTAATGAAGATGTTCGCCTATTCGGCTTTTTACATATGTATGGAAAGCAAAATAAGAAAGGCACACAAGTAATCGGGAATCAAATACTCGGACAGTTTAAACTGGATTAATTGAAGGGAAGTAAGAGGTTTTCGATAAAAAGTGCCGCGCTCGAGGGGAGGACTCGGCTTGAATCACGATCCGTTTATGATATGCATCACCGTACATCCTTTATCTACACGTTGTGAGAAGTCATTTTTATGTTATTTATATATTATTTATAGTTTTATCTTGATTTTTTTTGTTAAATGATTTTACAGCATTAAGAAAATTTCTGCGCTTTTGTATCTGTTTAAATTTAAGTATAATGGGTCTCGGTTTATCGTGAATGGGTTTTACTGTGCACGAGATATTTCCTCAATATCTTCTATCCCACATCGGTCCTTATTAATCTTTAATGCAGTGGTTAGGTTAGGTTAGGTTAGGTTAGGTTAGGTTAGGTAAGGTTAGGTTAGGTTAGGTTAGGTTAGGTTAGGTTAGGTTAGGTTAGGTTAGGTTAGGTTAGGTTAGGTTAGGTTAGGTAAGGTTAGGTTAGGTTAGGTTCGGTTAGGTTAGGTTAGGTTAGGTTAGGTTAGGTTAGGTTAGGTTAGGTTAGGTTAGGTTAGGTTAGGTTAGGTTAGGTTAGGTTAGGTTAGGTTAGGTTAGGTTAGGTTAGGTTAGGTTAGGTTAGGTTAGGTTAGGTTAGGTGCTGTAATACTTTCGGAAAGTCTTCTTCTCGTGTTCCAGGAATACCATTTATTTCAACTTCACATCGCATTGTTTTTTGTTCAATCTCTTCATACTTGTACTTTAGATATGATTTTTATTCAAGGTCTAAGTTTTTTCTATGTAGGTTTTCACAATCTTTACATTTGCTGTCCAGTTTCTTTTCTAGACTGTGGAGTTTTGTAAGCATGTCGTGGTATTTTTGTGAGATAAACTCGATAGATTCCAGAATTCTTTTGTTTTGCTCTGTGAGCTGCGCTTGCTTTTCTTCTTGGATTTGGTATTTCTTTATCAACGTCACTTCAATTTCCTACAGATTAGTCTTGTGTGTTTTTTAATGTTTACAATCTAGACACTTCCAGGAATTTTTAGTACTACTAGCCATCTTTTTGAATATATTGTCACTTATACCTGCGCAAGATATGTCAAAGAGTTTGTCACATTTTGTGCATATAGTGATCTGCTAATCAGTCACATTCTTCCCACATTTGTTACAGGAATTCATTTTTTTTTTTTTAATGTTTTTATATTAGTTTTTTTGTAAAATGTTTGGGTGAAGTTCACAGATTATAATATGTAACAATACTTTTTATTACTTTATTTACTTGATTTTCACATTTATAAAGGGTTTGATCGGGAATAGAATAATACTATCTTGTACAGATTCTAAAACTACGTAGAATATCACTTCACTCATTATGTAACTATTTAAAATGCATTATGGACTTTGGAAAAGAATTTAGAATATAGAGTGACATGAATACACCTGCACAGTTTCACGATTTTTCAATATGAATGATTATTAATCCTGAACTTAAGTTTGTAAGGAAATAAGTCACACATCTCTACAGGATAAACCTGTTATTGTGATGAGCAGATTTACAACAACATGAGGACAAAATGCTACATAAAAATAGTGATTTTTTTTTATATATTGGAGACATAAAAAGAAAATATAGATAAAAAAATTTAAAAAACAACTGATTGATAATGTACTTGCAATCTTAATGATTTCGGGAAGAACATTAAAAAACAAATAAGCTTTGTAAAAAAACATCTTTGTTCAAATATATTAGCTGATATATTAGGAAAGCAGAAATTCTAGTGTTACGTATTTGGTGGGTACCTACTTTGTTTTTACAAAAAGTTGTACAGATCCTGAATAATTAAATTATTTCTCAATTAATTTTTGGAATCGCACACGAAACATGTCTCCAGCATCACAACTTGAAAGCATCTAGCATATTTATTTCTTTATCTTTGTTCATGCCATTTCATACAACGCTATGGAGAATGCTGGAGATTTTACTGGACGGAAATTTATTAGTTGTTACGAGTCACCCTGTTATTATTATCAATTTTTTAGTAGCGTTATATTTTCTGCCCGCTTTTTCAGTGAAGCGAGGATTCCACGCGTATCGAAGGGGCGCATTCTGAGCGGACCGCGGCACCCTCCGTGCACGCGGAGCCGCGCGACGCTGTCGATTATGAGTCGGCTCTCACGCGTCCTTCCAGATTACACTTTTTGCAAGGAATTTATCCTTTGCATAGAGATAAAGCATACATTCATAATTCTGCATTTTGTATGGGCAAGGGCGGCATTTAATGGCTTACCGACTATTTTTAAAGGGAAATTATTTGAATGACTTTCTAAGTATTGGTCAGCAAAATTCTTACGATAATTTCAATAACTTTCTAAGTATTGGTCAGCAAAATTCTTACGATAGATAATTCAGTAATCGATAACTAAAATGATATTTGGATATAAAAAATAATAAATGGCTACCGGAACAAGAATATTAAAAATATATTTAACTAGCTGTTCGTATCCGGCATTGCACGGGTTAAGGATTAGGTTGAAAATAAATTTGTGGAAGAAAACAAAGAATCCATTATTTTTCAACGCCTCTAATTAAAACATTGTTTCCATTTAATCAAGGCTGGGATGGATACGATATCCAAGGAAAAAATGTGGCATATTTTTCCGTCGGGAATATGTACGCAAAATTTGAGACAAAATCGGTTAAGCGGTGTAGATCTGCACAAAAAATATATCTGGGGAAGGGATGGATTAGTGGGGGAAAAGGAAATGTCGCCAATATTCCCCGACTGGTCCTAAAGAATAAGTATATAAAATTAAGTTCAGATCGGTCATCAGAAACAAATTCAGGGGCGTGCAGTGAATTCACCGTGACTTTTATGTAACCAATTATTTGGAAAAAATAGGAATTCAACATAAATTTCGTAATATTTCTATCACAATTATTATCATACTATTCATATTTTGATATAACATAATAATCTGTGGCATAAATATTTAATTTATACTTTTACAAAAAAATATACGTTTACAAAAAAGTCGTGCTGCAATGTTCCCACTGTAGGCGCCTGGAAACTATACAGATATGCATAGAAAATATGTCAGAGAATGGGGGGTGGGGTATATATTTCTGAAAATAATATATCGAGGGGTAGGAGAGGGGTGGGGAGGGGTTAAAGGGAGGAGAAAATGTCGCCTATAATACCCACCTAGTCTTAAAGAATACATTTGCAAATTTCGAGTCCGCTCGATCGAACGGTGCAGATTTGCATTGAAAATATATCAAAGGATGGGGAAGGGGTATAGGAGAGAGCAAATGTCACCTTTGCTATCCGCCGGGTCCCAAAGAATAATTTTGCAAATTTTGAGTCTGATCGGCCGAACGGTACATATTTGTACTGAAAATACATCAGGGGATGGAGAAGGGGTAAAAAAGGAGGGAGCAAATATTATGTTACCCGCCGAGTTCTAATACATAAGTATGCAAAATTTGAGTCGAATCGGACAAACGGTGTAGATTTGTATAGAGAACAGACAGACAGGCATTGATTTTTCTACACGTAGAAGATTGCCACCAAAATACGTAAAGTTAATTAATGGTTAATTCCCATAAAATCTGTTATGCGTCCAAGATTCAATCCACCATATAAATATACAAATAACGTTATATCGTCTATTTATTTCTAACCCCACGCAATTGTTTTCCTTTTGCTTTGTACTTGTACTTTTACAAATTTAGTTATATTTTAAATTCTTCTTTACTTATTTTTTCTTTCATCCTTTTGTTTTATGGTTCCTAAATTTTTTTTCAAAGTCAGGTACAAGAAAACCATAAAAATATTTTTTTCATGAAATATATAGGCGTTACTCGCAGCTCACATATCGCATTATAATTCTACAGAAGTTAATCGCATTGAGCGGTTCTGTTTTCTTACAAAATGGAGTTATCAAATAAAAATAAGTTAAACCGTTGAACAGAAAATTTTTCTACAGAGTTAAGTAATTGAAAAAAAATTATCTCTCGCTTGATATTTTTTACAAATTTCAATTACACGGGGTTAAAAACGGACCAACGTTTTTATTCGAACTATGTTTTTTTATTTATTATTAAATATTATTTAATCACTATCAGTGACGTTGTAGGGCTTTACATGTACAGTAATAGTGTTCCGTATATAACAGAATATAATAATAAAAAAACAATATTAAGGAGTTTCACCACCTTGACTTTTCAAAATATCGTTTATTTTTTTTTTTTGCTTATTGTTGTGGGAAATTCAAAGAATAATTCATTCAAAAATGCAACAATATGAGTTATAGCAAATATTTAAGTTATAGCAATTAGCGTGGCACTTAAATTTTTAAACGAAATACTTTATTTAAAAAAAAAAAATTACACTCTACTTATGTTCATTGACTCCACCTACATGTTTCGGAAAAACTTTTTCAACGTCGGGGTGTTTAAAATAAACGTCAAAATATCAAAATAATTGTCTTTTCTTTTTTTAAATTATTTGAAAAATTATTTTTAAATATTATTGCTGAAGTTCTTGATTACACAAAATTATACGATTTTTTTAGAAATGGACCAGTAGTTAAATTCAACTGATTATTAATAATATTTTGTTTACTTTAACATGCTTTACTTATTTCTAATGATTCTAAATTATTCAATTTCAGACCAAAATTATTTACGTGTACCTATAATTGAATATCCTGAATTTTTATCAAAACCGTAATCATTTTCTAATAAATGATTTGCAACTTCAGAAAAACCATGATTATTCAGACATCTTAAATGCTCTTTTACTCTTAAATTCAAATTTCGACCGGTTTTTTCGATAAAAAATGCTTTACAATGTAAGTGTAATTAATGAATATACATAAGTAGATACAAACAAATAAAATCTTCTTTTTTTTAAATGTTAATCTACAAAGTTGCTCAATCAATTTTAAGATGTTGCTAACCATTTTTTTGTGAAATGTGTTGTTTGCTTATTTAAATTTTTAACTAAGAAAATACAAAAATATTCCAAATAAACTTATGTGCTTAAAATCGGGCAAGACAAGATTATCTCCAAAAGCTGCAAGCGCCTCGGAGAAGGTCCTTTGAAGGTCAGCATAACTCCGACATTTTGAAAATTCAAAAATAATTTGTCGGTGAAAAATATTAACCAATGTACGTAAACAACGAAAATAAAAATAATGTTGAATTTAAATGAAGTTTTTGATGCCTTGAGTAAAAATAATAATGGGTATTATCATACGTATCTGGATTCATTTATTAGTTTATATCATTCTTCGAACAGGGATCCAGACCTCGCTGAGAACGCAGCTTAAAGTAAAAGCTTTACATCAGCAATACAATGTTTCAGAGAATGGAATGGAATAAATTCATGGATATGGCCTTCGACAACCATTGTGTATGATATATAATAACAAATGCGTAAGCCCGAACAGTATTCAGTATTGTAATAAAATGTATAGAACTCGTATAATATTATTGTGCATCACTTGCTAGTACCTACGCACTTTGATCCGAGCTCGACGGTGTAGATGCTGGTGAACCACGATCTATTCATTACCTTCTTACATCAGTAGAAACGCTCAATCTTTTGATCACCGAAATCTTAATAAGACTCCAAAAAATATGAACTTTAGACCAGAACGCGATTATTTGTTTTGTTTTTAATTGGATAGGTTAGGATAGATTGGGTAAAATTAGCTTAGACTTGATCAGGTTACATATTGAATGTCGGAGGAAGGGAGAATGATATTTTACAATTTGGAGTTAATATTTTTTAATCCTGCCCTAAAGATTATTTATCCAAAATTTGGGTCAGATGTGTCAAGTGGTGTTGATATGTTTAGAGAATATATCGGGGGGAGTGGGATTAAGTGGGAAGGCAATGACGCATGTGTTTTCTACAAGGTAATAAAGAATGATTATGTAGAATTTAGGTCAGATCTGTCAAACGCTGTAGATTTGTATAGTGCACAGATAGCCAGACAGATTTTTATTATTATTTAATATTACAAATAGTTTATTTTATTCTATTATATAAAAACACTAATTAATGCATATATTTTCTCATTGTACCTCCCCGAAAAAGAGACTAACTCTTAGCTTGGGGAGGGATGAGTCAAATATTCGTAGAACAAATGACTATTTTTATAATTGAAATATTTCTGTGCAAATTTTGGTGTTCAAATAATATTATTGGTGGAAGGGGTTAATGTGTGAGAGATAAAATGTGATATTACTTCGTAATAAATTAGTATAGTCACTAATAATACATGAATAAGTTAAGTAATACAATTTTACGTAAGGTAGACTTATTAAATTGAATTAATTTTTAGTTAAATTTTTATCAATTACTTTGTGGCTAGACATTTGAATAACTTCAATTAAGTAACAAAAAATCGTAATATTTTGCAATCAAAAAGCAAGATTTCAGTGAAATTCGGATTCTTAAGGGCATTTTCCTAAAACCGAGATACTAAGGTTTATTTTTAATGACTACTTAATGACTAGGAACTCGCAAATCTAAAAGAAATCCTGGAATTTTAATTTTATATTTACCTCACAAAGAATAGTTGTTGTTTATTTAACTTTTGAGTAATCTTTTGTATATTATTTTGTGTTTTTGAAATGAGACATGAAATTCTTCATAGATTCACTTACTGAGACGTTGGGTTTGCATAAAATAAATACATTATTTTACTGCAGAATTTAATATTAACCATCTTACAAAATCACTTCTTAAGAAAACTAGCGCCATCTTTTGGGTAGTTCTAAAACTAATTTCTAACTCATTTTTTCTGAATGCGCTTGTGAAGTACCTATATTAATTACTAGCTGTTCGTACCCGGCGGTATAGATTTGCATCGAAAATATGTCAGCGGGAGGGGAAGGGGTATGAGAATAGGGAGAAATGTTGCCTATGTTACCCGCCGAGCCCTAATAAATAAGTTTCCAGATTTTAAGTCCGATCGGTCAAACGGTGAGAATAGAAGGGAAATGTTGCCTTTGTTACCCGCCGAGACCTAACGAATAAGTTTCTAAATTTTGAGTCCGATCGGACAAACGGTACAGATTTGCATCGAAAATATATCAGGGGGAGGGGAAAGGGTACGAGAATAGCGGGTAAATGTTGCCTATGTTACCCCCCGGATCCTAAATCATATATATGCAAAATTTGAATCGAATCGGACAAACGGTGTGGATTTCTATAGAGAACAGACAGACAGACATAATGTTTTATAGGTATAGATTTCATAAAAAATCATTTCTAACAACTAATTTCCCATATCAAACTTGCTTAATTAATTATGATGGATTGATTAATTAATAAGCGAATCTGAATATATATTTATGAATATTTTTAAGTACTTTTCGATTATAAACAATCAATAATTTTTAAAAATTGGATTCTGATAATTTTAAATTTTATTCTACAGGCATAAATATGATTATAAAATGAGAAGAATCAATTGGCTGTTCCTTTGATTTATGGAACATTTTTACAATATTTGAATACGTATGTTCTAAGTACACAATTACTGAATTTTTTCCACAGAGGGGTAATTATCTGATAACTAAGAAAAAGTATACATGCCTCACAGAGGAATGTATATTTATTTATTATTCATATGAAAAAGCACGTTGGAAGTCATTAATGGGCATCCACAGGGTTTACAATCTATGTTTAAGGCTGGCTTAAGTGATCACTTTACGCTGTATGTAACGTTCACGATTCCACCCAAGATCAATCACACATCGATAAAGTTTTTTGAAAGTTGTATTTACATGTTTTTTTTTGTATTTCATTTTACATATTTGATACAACTACGCTATTGCTTAAACTTAGTAAGCCAAAATCATTGAAAGATTTGCCAGATACTTCGTGGTGCAATATTATAGTTTAAAATATGTTTTATTTTACATTTTAATACACACACAAAATATGAGTTATTAAATTACTACTATAGTTTTTAGAGGAGCAGTCCCTCTCATCAGCAGGTATACATAAAAACAATATAGATAATAATAGTTATTATCTACATCTCCTTTTCTTGAAACTATAGTAATAATTTGATAACTCATAATATGTGAGTGTGTTTTACAAAGTAAAATGAAACATATTTTAATTTTTAAAAAGTAGTAAGCCAAGCTTAAATGATCACTTAAGCCAGCCTTAAACACAGATGGTAAGCCCTGTGGACGCCCATCAATGCTTTCCCAAACAAATAGATCTGTGACACATCCATAATTTATAACAATTAAAGAATTTATTTACCCTTATGTTATATTAAATTCATAAAATCGGCAATTATTTTCGGAACGACTTAATTTTAATAAATTAACTATTTGAAATTAGAATTAAAGAACACTTAAGGTGTTTAAATAGTAATAATTATTCTGAATTTGCTAACCATCTTTTGGCTACGGGTCATTCTTTTGATATTAATAAGGGTTTACAAATTTTACATACAAATTATACAGAATCACAATTTGATAAATTAGAAATTTTGGAAATAAGAAAGAGTGTAAATAGTAAATTGAATATTATAAATAATCAGGTCCTTTTTGCAAATAGTTATCTTTTAAATTTATTTTCATATTAATTAGGTACTTTATATTATTATTTTCCATATATAACTTTTTGATATTTTGATCTATACTTCGATTTCTAAATAATATTTTTGTTTTCCTGATGAAGAAGCCATTGGCTTTGAAACATGTTGATTTTTTTCAATAAATAAGTGGTTTAAAACAAAGCTAATTTATATTAATTATAATTATGTTACCACAAAATAAATTTGCTACATTTGAAGAAATTAACTATTTCATTAATATTTGAATCGCAAGATATTAATTAATAATGACTTATTTTGGTAACTTTGCATGGCCAAATCTGTCCAGCCCTTTCGTGAAGAACTACATCCTAAAGAGTTCGCTATCTGTTGGCAGTCACACCCGAGTGCCCACCTTGTCTTATTCACTTTTGGGTGTAATTTAGTACCCCTGCAGCTGCTGGCTGTGTCTCTGCCTCGAGTACTACAAGTGCGGCTCTTAAGGGTTGAGCCACAAAACAAAATTCATGCTCCAAGAATTATGCGTTCAAAATAGAAATAAGATATCCTTACTCCAATACAATATTTTGGGAATAAATAAAACAACATACATATTGGTTTTTGTCTAGATGAATGTAAATCGGTTGTAAAAAAATTGCCCCGCATTGCCTAGATTAGGATAAGTTGAAACAATTCAATGGATCGAGAAAGGAGGTGAACATGTTAAATTAACCAATTTAATAATATTAAAAAGTGTCCCGCACCTTTTTTATAAATAAAGTACTGGTTTTATATAATTTTTATAATACGCCGGAGTCACAAAAATTATAAGCTTTTCATTCTGCGCTTAGTAGATAAGTTAATGATAACTGTAAATAACTTCAACGATGAATTGAATATGATCAAATTTATTGATTCGGAGGTAAGTTTGTAGAACTCCATAATCACACATACGGAAATAAAAACACTTGTTTTAAGTTGGACATTTTTTATTTTTTTAGATGCGTTTTGCCTTATGAGGGCATTATATCAATTTAAATGTTTTACATTCAACAACTTGTATTTATATGAAAAGTATTGAAAAGGGATGCTATATAATTTTAAGAATTAATAAAAAAAACTTCATTAATTCTTAAAATTATATAGCATCTCCTTTCAATAGTTTTCATGAAATGAAAAGTTTTTGAATGTAAAATATTTTTATCGATAATGCCGTCATAAGTTGAAACGCGTCTCAAAAAATTTAAAATGTAGAATTTAAAAACAAGTGTTTCTATTTCCATATGTGTGAATATAATAATTAAACAAATTGCTTTGATCACATGGTTGGTGTAAGATGATATAACTATTATTGGTAAGGGCATAAATGAACTGGATATTATGATCAAGGAATTACATGAAGCATCTAAGAGAACAGAACTAGAGATGAATATCCAAAAAATAATGATCCTTAGATCGACAAACAAAAATATCATAAAAGATGGAAACAAAATAGAAGGAGTCGATGAATATATATATACCTTAGTCATAAAATAAAGTTCGAAAAAGATAATCAAACTGCAGAACTACCTGGAAGGATAGGCTTGGGTTGGGCGGCCTTCGGGAAGTTTTTCCCTCCTCTCATTCTATCCCTTCCCCTCCCCCTGATATATTCAAAATGCAAACCTGTACCGTTCGACCGATCAGACTCAAAATTTGGAAACCTTATTCTTTAGGACCCGGGTAACATAGGCGACATTTCTCCCCACCACTTTTACCCCTTTCCTTCCCCTGATATATTCACAATGCAAATCTGTACCATTCGACCGATCGCACTCAAAATTTGGAAACTTATTTCTTAGGATCCGACCCGGCGGGTAACATAGGCGACACTTCCCCCTCCCTTTTTACCCCATTCTCTCCGCCTAATCTATTTTCAATGCAAATCTGTACCGTTCAACCGATCTGGCTTAAATTTTGCAAACTTTTTCTTTAGGACAAGGTGGCTAACATAGATGACATTTATCCCCTATTTTACTCCTCCCCCTCCCCTGTTATATTTTACATGCAAATCTGTAGCGTTCGACCGATCTGATCCAATATTTGTACACTTATTCTTTAAGACCCAACGGGTAACGTAGGCGACATTTCCATCCTCCTACCGCTGATATAATTTCAATGCAAATCTGTACTGTTTTACCGAATTTCGCATATATATTCTTGAGGATCTGGCTGTAAACATAGTCCACATTTCCCTCCTGGACTTTCCATCCATTCCACCCTAGATTAAATGGAAACATTGTTTTTTTGTAGAGACTTTGCAAAACAATGGAACCTTTGTTTCCTCTCAAAAACTTATTTTTTACTTAATCCTTTACCCGTGCAACGCCGGGTAAGACTAGTTAGTATTATATAAAATAAAGGAATTCCAATTTACTTATATTTTCTATGCTTATATTTTCTATGCTTATATTTTCTTAATATTGTGACGAGATGGTTACGCACTGACAGAGCCTCTCGAGAACAACAACACGATCAAAGATTCAATAACATTATGGGACGCCCTACACTGGACTTGTCTTGTCTGTGTAGGAAAACTGGAATTGTCTATAACGCGAAAATGTCTGGAACAATCTGGAAGTGGCTGGGAAATCGTCGCAAACACTAGTAATATATAGAATGTTCTCAAAGGATCAAAACCAAGGTGTTTCTTATAAAAGGGGAGCCAGTACGGCGGCGAGGTTTTGACGTTTCATTGATGCGACTTAACCAACGATCAAACCGTCCGCATTGTTACCAGATTAATCGAAGCGACAGGTATCGGGCGAAGTATTTACTTGCGAGAATATTCTAGCAAGCGACAATAAAGAGTTTTACAGACGTGATTAATTGCAAAATTGTGTGAAAGAATTGTGCTTACATATGAGTTTGCGAATTGGTTAAAATAATTAACAAATCAATAATTAATTTTCAGTGTTTTCATTTGCCCCCCAAAGTAACGACCCATGACAATATTATCTTTTATTTTTTTTATATAAGTTTTTTAACTCCCATGCATTTATTTTTTATTTTTATAATTGTCTTTACCTCACATTTCAATTTTTAATATACGTAGTATCCTGATGAAGGGATCAGACCATTGGCCCCGAAATATGATGATTATTCAATAAATTGTGGTCTTATTCAAAGTATTTAATGTTTTATTAATGAAAAATGAATAATTCGAATTAAATAATGTTGTCACTGGACGTGCTTTTGGAAGGCAAATGAAAATACTGGAAATTAATTAAGTTTAATTTATTACCAAAGAAAGTCACTGAACACGAGTTAAATTGTAGTAACTTTTGTTGTCGCTAAATGCCTTCCGAATATTTCACATACTTATTATTGAACTGTTCCAAAATTTGAACATATTAACGCTATGTCTATCGCTTAAATCACTTCTTGTAAACTTCGTTCCGTTTGTTTGTTCGGTATGCTTCCTTGATCCCGCTGGTTTCACTGCAAATAACTGCGTTTGCTTGCTTACTAATATCACGTGTTGTAATATCATGAATCATTGGTCACACTTATTACGCTACGGAGATGTCGCCTTGCTATGGCCACGAACTAAATTGTCGGAGCCCGTTTCGCGTAACTCCTTTTATAGGTTAATTCCTTTGAAAAGTTTATTCTAGAGGTAACGAGAAGCCTATTGAATGTTCTAGACCCTTCTGACGTGTATTTTTCTATGAGATTGAATGTCGTAGAATTCTCTAGAGGAAAACGCAGTCACGGATGAATGATCCTGGATTACGTGTGCAGGCAGACCGCGGTCAAAAAACGCTGCTGTTTTATAATTACGTTATTTATTCATTTATAATTATAAATATGTTATTTATTTATTCTGTTATATAATTACGTTATTTATTGGCACATTCCATACTTTGAAATTTTTATTTTTAAATAATAATTAAGGTGTTTTAATTTTAAAAAACCATCTTTTATTTCATGAGTAAAGTATCAAAATACGGTAATAAATAATATGTACTGTTTAAAATCATATTTTTATATAAATAAAAAGCGTTTAAAAAATCAACAAAAAACGTAAATATTTCTTTGGAATTTAAAACATTATAACTTTATTAGTATTGAATATTTATTAATTTCCTTAGTACGGGTTCTAGATATTAAAGTATTCTTTATGCGTATAAAAATAATCATTAAAACTTTGGGCCGCCTAGGACACTAAAAAATATTTTTTTGGCCGCGGTCTGTCGATTAATGCTTATATTTTCTTAATTATTGTAAATAATGTCCAGTTTATTAATTTTATGTAATAACAAAGGTTCTATATAAGTTATTCCCTTAAAAAAATTGCAGTCAAGAATATAAATTCTGAAATAAATGAATAATAAAAACTTTTTTTATTATTCATTTATTTCACTTAAAAAAATACATTATCTTTAAAAAAATCTCCCAAATATGCATTTGCAGTGAATATGCCGCCTTAAGAAAAAGTTTTTAAAATATTTTCTTTATCCACCAGTAGTTTAAATTGAAAATCATTAGAGAAAAATCTTATTTCTAAATATGTAATCATATTTCGCTCCTTCAAACTTTTCAAATTCTCTTTGTGGTACATTTTATATAAATAAAATAATCAACACTTCGTTTTAACTTCAATTATTTTTTACAATTAAAATAAATTGTTCTTAAAACGAAGCGTTCATTATTTTATTAAATCAAGTTTTAATTCAATAATTAAAATCATCTCAAATTCTTTACAAGCAAATAAACAAAGCAATGTTATTATATCATTGGATTACAGTTAGATAAAATATAAATTTTAGAAATAAGGAAAGTGTTAATAACTAATTAAATATTATAAATAACCAAATCCTTTTTGCAAAAAGTTACCTTTTAATTTTTTTTACACTACATATTTCTTAATTAGGTATTCAATTGCCTTATTTAAAGTCTGATTTTATTCAAAGTTTCCTTCTTATTAAAATAAATAATGTTACCAATAATTTTCATGGCTAATGTTAGCCGAGTATGTTGAATTTATTAGAATTTCACGAATATTCTGTTACTTTTTCACGTGAAGAATCATTTTCTCTCAAGAAATTAGAGTTGATAAGGTTGTGGAAACACTCATTCAGGGTTCGGTTGATTTCCTTTGGTGTGGAAACCGCACAAAGCTTAAATTTCTGTCGAAGATAAAACTAGCTCGAAAGTAAAATTGGCGATATAATTTCAAAAGTATTACTTGTGTTCAAACTTTATCGCTTTATCTGCCAAAAGTTTAAATACTGGGAATATTAATAATTTGTATTAGGATATTCTGCACGCATTGTTTTCATTTTCTGATAAGAAAAATCATTTCTTTAGATTTGTTATGAACGATGATTTATATACTAATCGTGTAATTTTCCGAAACTATAAATCATACCTAATAGAAAGTATTTTAAAACCAAACTAATTTAATAACTATTTTATAACTGTTAATTATATAATTGTTAATTATATTAATGTACATTACAAATTGAAAAATTTATTAATTTTTCCGTAGAATCATTTTTTTTAAATCTTTAGGGATGTATGTGTTGGTGTGGTAAATGAGATCGTGGTCTCCAAAGATTGATTTTATTGTTTACAAGTCCCACACAATAATTTATTAGTGATTTGCTTATTCACCCTGTCCCTAATAACAGGGAAAATAATGCCGTGTAGACACCATGTTGATGATGATGGTGGTATCGATGATAGATGCTTCCTTGGAGATCCAGAGGTTAGGACTGTGTAGTCCTGCGTGTGTAGATCGTCCTGCGGTGGCAATGTAGCGTAGATCCGAACGTGGTGGCTGCGTAGCTCTGCTTTATAGTTCTGTTGTCCGTAGCCAGGTACTCGCACTTGAGTATAGATTGCGTCACGGCGTAGGTTCTAATATGCAGCGGGAAGTTGTAATGTTGCCGAAGGTCAGTTACCGACGTAGATACTGACTTATCTCCACGAGTTGCGGTGTACAGTACCGACTACTGATTGATTGACTGATATTTTGTATGGAGAGGGCAGAGCTTGTATACTTCTCGATTCCTTTGTTGTCTAGGAAATTCGCCTTATCAGCAAATTGGTTCCTGACAAATGTTTTCCTCATCGAGTTAGTTCCTTGACGGAAGTGTTTATTACGGAACCCACTCGGAAGGGGGTCGCCTCGTGCGACCTTGTAACTGTTTACGGTGAATGCTTCAAATCAAACGTTTATAATAATACTAACCGCAACCCGTCAAAAATGAACGAACATTGGTTTGCGTCTTTGCTAAGTATCCTTTTGTCCACGGAGAGGCGGCGGTAGCATCATATATAAAGCGGCTGGTTCGAATCTGTTGCCACAGGGTTCAATTCATCATCACCGGCCTTTAATTTGTTTTTTAAGCTGTGAATTCGAATGAAATCACGGACGTTTCACGAAGTTACGGACGCACAGACAGACAAACAGACGGACAGATGGACAGACAATGAAAATATTATGTTTGAATACTGGTAGCAGATAACTATTGGCGATAGTGACCGATTCGTGGCCAAAATCGGGCGCTACTCGCCCACGTGACAAAATTTCTTCATCTTCCACAGACTAAATCAAAGTGACGAATGGAAAAAGCAGATGCCGGCCAAGCACTAAGCGGTTCGAATCTTTGCTAAATTTACTACAATACCGTAAAGCGGTACGACACGATGTTTGTAGCAATATACTTATACAAAAATAATGGACTGAACATTATAAGAATAATTATGTGTGATATTTTTTTGATTTCAAAAATAACAAATTATATTATATTTTACTCAAATAAGCTTAAGTTACGTTGAAGCTTAACGGAATTATTTTTATGAAATATTGTGCATTAAAACACAAAAAGTGCAAACGTTTTTTGATAAATCTATAACAAAATATCCCAGAGTTTTCCACTGGCCTAGTAAACTGCCGGTAGAAAATAACAAAACTCGCCCCTTTGAGGATAAAAACCCACCCCTGTTGGACATCGTTACTCTCAATCGAATAGAGTACAAAACTAATTTTACTTTGACTCTCATGCTTATGCAGGATAACTTTCATTTAATGACTTATTTCGGACCTACAAACGAAAGTTCAAAAAAATATTGCAAAATATTTTTTGATTAATATTGTAGCTTTTGGTGATGAAATGTGAAATATAAGTTGTGTTTTTTACAAAACCATTTAAAAATTATAAACTGAACTGCTACCAGAAGTTAAGTTTTGTAAAATTCAGATCATTTTAAAATGATAATTGAATTTAATGTTGTTAATTGAAGAATTAGTCTGGTTTTGGGCAAGATTCAAGCTAGAAGGGGCATGAGAATGAATAGTGTTATCTATTCGAAACATCGGGAGTGTAAAAGTCTTTTTCAGGACTATTTCATGCAGGTTTCCCCATACAATAATTCTTTATATTTCTTCTTCTTCTTCTTCTTCTTCTTCTTCTTCTTCTTCTTCTTCTTCTTCTTCTTCTTCTTCTTCTTCTTCTTCTTCTTCTTCTTCTTCTTCTTCTTCTTCTTCTTCTTCTTCTTCTTCGTCTTCTTCTTCTTCTTCTTCTTCTTCTTCTTCTTCTTCTTCTTCTTCTTCTTCTTCTTCTTCTTCTTCTTCTTCTTCTTCTTCTTCTTCTTCTTCTTCTTATTCTTCTTCTTCTTCTTCTTCTTCTTCTTCTTCTTCTTCTTCTTCTTCTTCTTCTTCTTCTTCTTCTTCTTCTTCTTCTTCTTCTTCTTCTTCTTCTTCATCTTCTTCTTCTTCTTCTTCTTCTTCTTCTCTTCTTCTTCTTCTTCTTCTTCTCTTCTTCTTCTTCTTCTTCTTAGTCTTCTTCTCTTCTTTCTTCTTTTCTTCTTCTCTTATTCTTCTTCTTCTTCTTCTTCTTCTTCTTCTTCTTCTCTTCTTCTCTTCTTCTTCTTCTTCTCTTCTTCTTCTTCTTCTTCTTCTTCTTCTTCTTCTTCTTCTTCTTCTTCTTCTTCTTCTTCTTCTTCTTCTTCTTCGTCTTCGTCTTCTTCTTCTTCTTCTTCTTCTTCTTCTTCTTCTTCTTCTTCTTCTTCTTCTTCTTCTTCTTCTTCTTCTTCTTCTTCTTCTTCTTCTTCTTCTTCTTCTTCTTCTTCTTCTTCTTCTTCTTCTTCTTCTTCTTCTTCTTCTTCTTCTTCTTCTTCTTCTTCTTCTTCTTCTTCTTCTTCTTCTTCTTCTTCTTCTTCTTCCGATCGATCCGAAACGTCTTATTTCTTCATTTCTGGTTTTGGGCAAAATTCAAGATAGAAGGCCTATGAGAATGAATAGTGTTATCTATTCGAAACATCGGGAGTGTAAAAGTCTTTTTCAGGACTATTTCATGCAGGTTCCCCCATACAATAATTCTTTATATATATGTCTTCTTCTTCTTCTTCTTCTTCTTCTTCTTCCTTAGCCTGTTTCTCTCCACTGCTGGATGTAGGCCTCTTTCATTTTCTTCCACTCATCTGTTTTTCCCCCTTCGCATCCAGGTTCTTCCTGCTTGCTGGACTATGTCATCAGATCACCTTTTGGGAAGTCTTCCGACGCTTCTATTTTTTGTCCAGGGCCTCCACTCTAGGATTCTGGGTGCCCATCTAGTATCCTACTGTCGAGCCATATGTCCAGCCCACCGCCATTTTAGTTTTGCAATACGTTCCTAATATCGGCAACTTTTGTTCGGCGTCTTATTTCTTCATTTCTGATTTTATCTCGAAGGCTTACGCCGAGCATCTGCCTTTCCATGGTCCGCTGTGTACATTTTAATTTTTGTATGCTTTTTTCTGTTAGTGTTGCTATTTCTAGTCCATATGTCAACTTTGGTAGGATACATGTATCGAACATTTTTCTTTTCAGGCATATTGGGATTTATTTGTTTTCAAACAAGTGTTTCAATTTACCAAATGCTGCCCAGCCCAGACCTATTCTTCTTGGTAGTTCTGCTGTTTGGTTTTCTTTCCCCAGCTTTATCTTATGACCAAAGTACACATATTCGTCAACTGTTTTCATTTCCCAATTGTTTATTGTGAATTTGTGTTTGGATTTGGTTAAAAATTTTGTTTTTTGTGTGTTCATTTCCAAAGCTGTTTCTTTCGATGCTTCTTGCAATTCTCTGGTCATAGATTCCAATTCTCTTACATTATTGCTAACAATCACTATATCGTCTGCACACCTGAGGTGGCTCAGATAGGTGCCGTTTATCTTTACTCCTTTATTTTCTCAATTTATGTTTTTGTAAATGTTTTCCAAGGCAAGTGTAAAGAGCTTTGGTGAGATAGTATAGTAGAGTAGAGATAGATAGATAAGATATCACCTTGTCGCACACCTTTTCCGATTTTGAAGCTTTCTGTCTTCGTGTCTTCATCTATTGTCACGCTCATGGTTGCATTTTCATATATGTATTTTATCAGTCTCGTATATCTTGAGTCGATTCGTGCATTTTCGAGCGCTTTTATGATCGCCCACGTCTCAATTGAATCGGATGCCTTCTTATAATCAATAAAGGCCATATGGAGAGTGATATTACATTCTGTTGCCTTTTCAGTAAGTAACCGAATTGTTTGTATGTGATCCCTTGTCCCAAAGCCTCTTCGAAACCCAGCTTGTTCTATTGGTTGGTACTGGTCAAATTTATTGGTTAACCTGTTTGTAATAATTTTTGTGAATAGTTTGTATAGGTGTGAAAGAAGACTAATTGGGCGTTAGTTTTCTAAATTGTTACTATCTCCTTTTTTAAATAACAGTTTAACTTCCGCGTTGTGCCAAGCGTCAGGAATTTTTCCATTTTCTTTACATTTATTGTACGATAGTATTAAGGATTCTTTAATGTTTTATCCACCTAACCTCAGAATATCAGATGTTACGCTGTCTTCTCCCGGAGCTTTGTTGTTTTTCATTTGTTTTAATGCTTTATCTATTTCATCGGTATCTATTTCGGCGAGTTTTTCTGATCCTACATTTAACATTCGGATTTCACTGTGCTGTCCCTCGTTGATGTTTGATGTGTAGAGATCCTCGTAGAAAGTTTTAACTGTATTAGTGATCTCTAGTTTGTCTCTCACAATTTCATTGTTTTGGTTTTTAATTTTTGTTATAGCAGAGTTTCCCTTTGAGTTTATTCGTTTAAGAATTTTTATATTTTTATTTGTTTCTATGGTCTGTATTATAAAATTTGTATTAAATTTTCTTATGTCTCTTCTTATATTTATTTTTATTGTTTTATTCAACATTTTGTATCTGTCTGTGTTTCTATCTAAAGTTTTCCTTTCTTCGATCAATTTGGTTGTTTCTTCGGATATCTTTTGTGTTCTATCGTGTCTGAAGGAGACTTTTTTTTGGGTGGTGTGTTTGTCTGCTACTATTTTGTTATTTAAATCGCTTATATCCACTTGTTTGAGGGTATTTTTGTCTTCATATTTATTCTGTAATGTGTATTCATAATATTTATTATTCTTCTATTGAAATAACAACCCAAAATATGAAATAGGAACGTATGTATTATGATGGTTGGATGTTCAAAACTTATTAACATTCTACATGAGACCATTTTTTGCATGCAATGCATTTTATCCATTTTTCTCCTTTGAAATTAGATGGTTTTGAAATTAGACTTTGATTAAAGTGGCGCATCCAGTCAGTAAAAATATGTTGCTGAACCCTGCCTGAAGGATGGCGAAATAACTCCTGGAGGTGCTCCATCCATGAGTTCAGCTTTCATGGTTTTGCAGGGAAATATAAGAATTGGAGGTATATAGTTACCAGATGCACTCATACATGTAATGTTATGGCTCCTACTTGCTTCTTTCCTTTTCATGATATCACTTTGGGCAATTTACTTTGAACAACGCTGATGCCTGTTTCATTTTCGTTGTAAATTCTAACAGGAGAATGATCAATACTATCTAGGTGTGCCTCTAAAATATCAAAAAAAATTGAAACACTCTCTGGGTTGAATCCTCTAATACGTGCCAAGGAAGTGGCTTGAGGTTTCCTCTTGGAAAGATTGGGGTGTCGCTGTAAAAATAATTTTAGCCATTTCGTACCAGCAGAGCCTTTTCCGACAGTAAATGGATGAATATTTTATTCAAATCAGCAAGGTGAAAAGCAAGTCTTTTGATATCAGAAAAAGTAAGCCCATAAAACCGTTCACCATGTGAATACAGTACTTCACAAGCTGTTCTTCAAATTCTTCTGACTGATAGTGTTGTCTTTCTTCCAGCCTTTTGTGAAATTAATTTGTCCACGCAATCTTTTTTTCTAACATAATCTTCCAAAGTAGTCTGCAGTACATGGAACTGCTGCGCTGCCTTCAGGTATCCCATTGTCTTATTTTGGATAGCTTCTATGGCTTTTTTCATTTCTGAAGGATCTCATTTTTTACGTTTAACTGTAATATCTGAAGTTGCCATCTAAAAAATAAATACTACAGTAATATATTATAATATATCAATTAACATATTCATTTTACTTTCTTTTCCATACTTCTAAACTGAAGCCTAATATCGGGTACCCGAAATTGGGGAAAGTACGCTACCTGGAATTATGCATAACACGAATCCTCATACAAATCTCAACAGAAATGTAACGAAGCGAAAACATATCAAAGTAATGCACATTGTGTGAAGTTTGCTATACGGACTGTTATAAAAAATAATAATAAACTTAATAACACTTACCCTTGTTAACAAAATATTCCTCTAAAAATGTATATATTATTTCTCCGAGTATTTATGGGAATGTCGCACACTTCACGACCGAGCGGATAGCGGCTCTCAATTCTTCACGTCGTAATGTCTGATGATAGGATCCCTATTTTACCGATCGATATTTTCGCATACTAGGCACCAGTTTCAAAATATTGGGGTACCCGGAATTGGGCACTTTCCTTTATATAAATATATGTATATATATATATATATATAAAAATTGTGATGAAATAATCACGCACTAATTAAAAAAAAAGAATTGCGATAGATTTCATGTTATTTAAACTCGCGAGCGGGAACAAAAGATCTCTTTGTTATCAAGACCACCTAACCACTGTAAAACTGTAGCCCTTTTTAATGATTTTCTGTCCGACTAAATACCATAATTAATCTAAACATTAAAATTTAAATATAACCAAAAATGTAGTAATGTAAGAATCTTTATTGCGGAGTGCTACTCAACGTCATTGTGTAATATATGTAATCTCATCGTCATTGTGTAATATGTAATCTTCTACCACGGAATGTGATCCGTGAATCCGTGTGAATGTGATGTTATTTTTAAATATCTAGTGATAAAACTAATAAATAATTCTAATATTTAATATTGTAAATCAAGTATACTTTAAGTAAAACCCTGCCGAATGCGGAGAGTTAAATCCATTACAAATTCCAATATAATATAATGCAATAAACTATAGAGTCATCATCATTTGAATCGTAGAGTAATACATCAAGATTTAAATTCTCCCGAGATAAACTCATTAGTAACTGAATATGATCACAGCGTTAATAATTTTATAATTGATGTTTCATCATAATGAACTGTAATATAAAGCAACCAGTGGAAAGCGAACTAAAAACCTAATATCTAAAATTAAAACAACACGAGGATGTCGCTGAGATGGAGGGCGAACACAAGGAATGAAGTGCGAACCTGAAGGAGCAGATGCGGTGATCCAATTGCACGAACGGCTGGCATCTTCGTGAAATGGTCGACCAGGAGAGTGCCGGTTAACTCGAAGCAAATAATTAAGATAAAAACGCTCAGAATTCGAGTCATGTGGCGTTCGACTTCTCTCTTCTGGGTGTTCCCGGCTGTTGGCCAATAATGACCAAAGTACCCAAATTTAGATTTTGACTTACCAGACCTCACTTGGTAATAAACTTCCGATAAGAACGGACTTGCTCGCACTGCCCCTCGTGACGGAAATTTATTAACAAGACACCCTGAAGATGCCTGTTGTGATTCAGGCGAAACGTCGGTTGACGAATGGTCCTTCTGAGGACCAGATTTTGACACGGGTTACCCCCAAATAAATTAATAGTAACATTTCTAACACCCGTGAAAACCTTCATTATAACATATAGATTATATATATATATTATATATATATATATTATCTATATTTTGTTACATATATATATATTTAGTACGAAAATAAATAAATGAAATAAAGAGAAATGCACAAATATTAAATAATAAAACTGAAAAATTAATACCTGGATTCAAACCACGGACCTCTGTGTTTCGCACAAAGCGTGTTACCAATTTCACTATCCCAGTGACATCTTCGCGAAGTTTTCTTTGCTAAACTGCAAATAAAGTATATATATTATTAAACATATTTTTCATTAATTTAAGGAAACGAGTCCCGTAATATTTAATACGAAAATAAATAAATAAAATAAAGAGAAACACACAAATATAAAATAATAAAACTAAAAAATTAAACACTGGAACCTGGATTCGAACCAGGGACCTCTGTGTTTCGCGCAAAGCGTGTTACCAATTTCACTATCCCAGCGACTTAATAAGTCGTCAATATTTAATATTTATATGGTTCTCGTTGAAGTGAAATTGGTAACACGCTGTGCGCGAAACACAGAGGTCCGTGGTTCGAATCCAGGTTCCAACATTGAATTTTTCAGTTTTATTATTTGATATTTGTGTGTTTCTCTTTATTTATTTTCGTATTAAATATTACGGGACTTTTTTCCTTAAATAAATCAAAAATATGTTTAATAATATAAATATATATATACAAAAATATATATATGTAACAAAATGATATATATATAATATATATATTATATATATATATCTTTGTTCTTTCATATTTTCTGTAAATTTTATCTTAAATAAAAAAATCTCGCAACTGACTGAAGATATTATTTATAATATTATTTACTTTACTTAAATGATTTCGGACCATAGATTAGTCCTTGAAGTGAATTTGTATTTGCTCTGTCCATATTTGGATCCACTATTTTTTTAAAGTACAAAAATTACAAACCTCACCGTATTTATCAGATCATTATTAATTTCAGTCATATTTTTTTACATTTCCACAACAAAATCATCTTTATAAGAATAATAAAAACAATTCGCATCATAAAATTTTGGTCATGCCTTCTCGAAACGAGAAACGGAAAATGTTCCAAATGGAGAAGTAGAATTGCATTTTCCGGGCGCGTGCATCGGATAGGGCTTGAGTTGCTCGCGTCAGTGCATCCTGCATTATGCCGTCAGTAGCAGGGAGAAAACTTCGGTCCTGTCAGTATCTATCACTGTCCGCACGAACATAAAGCCTTAATCCAGACCACCCCATCAGTACATTCAGTCTCGAACCCCCGAGTAACAAAGCTTCCCATATCTTCCGGAGACATAAAACAGATAGTACGACATTGTTACTTTAGGTAAATCAAACTTTGAGCGTGTTTCGATCTGACGGCGGTAAGGCAGGGATCGAGGCATAAAGACTTTATTCCGAGGCAAGTTTCAGGAGGATCCAGAAGTAGTTAGCGGTGAAGTCGGCAGCCACGAACCCGGCTAGACGAGCGCCAATCCCGAGCAGGATTATCAAACTATCCCGTGATTATCTTGAGGCAGTCCAACTCAAATAGAACTTGTCAATTGGAGGTGCTTTCCGGATTGCGGGGCTGATTGTTCAAATGACAGATTTACATCAAGTTTTACAGCGTTTTCATTATTTATTTATTTATTTGTTTACGCCCATTAGGCTTTTACATAAAGAGTATAAAATAAATTTCAAAAAGCACATACATTAAACAATATCTGTATAGCACCAAAACATGAGTATAAAAGTTAAAAATATAAAGTAAATAGCGGCAATGTGTATAGGCTTTTACCTAAGAATATAACATAAAATTAAAAAGAACAAACATTAAACAATATAAGTTATAAGTAGCGAAATATGAAGTTTCAGGAATAGCACCAAATCATGAGTATAAAAATTAAAAATGTAGAGTAGGTAACGAGCAGCAATGCGTATAGGCTTTTACATAAAAAAATATATCATAAAATTAAAAAGAACATACATTAAACAATATAAGTTACAAGTAGCAAATTATTAAAAGTATCAGGAATAGCACCAAAACATGAGTACAGAAATTAAAAATATAAAGTACAAAGCGGCAATGTGTACGAAAAATATATATTACCCACCATTACATATTAACAGCTGAAGTCAGTAACGAAGCAGTATTGCCTCTTTAAGTGTAAACTTTACTTTCTCCAGACTGTCGACATTATGCACTTGCCATATTAATTAGAAACACATCACATCTAACTAAAATATTTTAACATTAAAACAGCATTGCGATTTTTCTGATGGTAAATAAAAATCATGGGAAATAATAATCATTTTAACAATATAATTTTTAACCATATATTTTCCAAACGAAATTTATTTTTAATGAAAAAATATTTTTAAATTCTAGTTCTTTGACATTTAAAACAAATTTGATTAATATATTTGAAATGTGCATAGATAAAATAAATTATTTCCATTGTATTTGCAGAAAGTTTTTGGGATCATTGCAATATAAAGTTATTTGAAACTTTTATAAATACAATTAGCGAAGTATATGTCTTAGATTGATCTCTATCTTGGTGGTCACTTGAGCCTATAATACATATTTCCCACTGTGACTCAATATTCAAGAACCGCTATTTGTCTTACGGTACAAGGCAATGAACTTAGAACACGTGCAATTTACACTTATGAGATGATATTTTCTTAAATAACTTCTTAATAATATTTATTGATTTCCACACTCTTAAACTTTGTTCTGAACAATATTTATAATTTCTTATAATGAATAGTGTAGTGTGTTATCATGTTACCTTTATAATTGGTTATGGTCCTGGTAATTACCTTAGACAACGTCAGCATACATTGTTTCACATTCCGATGTACATGACCAACCTGCCAATGGTTATGCCTGTTGAAAGAGCTACTGCTATTCTGAACAATATTACTCTAGACATTGATCTGTTCCATGTCTCTGAGAGGATTTTCCGAAGCATGACTCTCCTACACATTGGATATAAATGAATTTATATATGTTTGATATTTTGTTTGTATATTTTCTCACTTGTTTATAACATTTACAA
The DNA here is from genome assembly GCA_016648135.1 of Agrypnia vestita. Taxonomy (NCBI): domain Eukaryota; kingdom Metazoa; phylum Arthropoda; class Insecta; order Trichoptera; family Phryganeidae; genus Agrypnia; species Agrypnia vestita. Next base: position 3,087 of record JADDOH010024941.1, on the reverse strand, counting down.
ATAAAACATTTGTTTGTAATGTAAATTTCATATAAAAAATAAATTAATTAATAATAATATAAAAAAAATATTTATGTGTGTATCTAAATGTCACATTGTCACATATCTACCAGAATCAATAACGGCTAAAATGAAAATGTAAAATTCATCATAAAAATACCATAGGTTGTATTAATTTGGTTTACCGTATAACTAAAGTTTAGAGCACATATTTTTGCGTTTTCCACCAATCAAATAATCGTTTTTGTAAAAATCTACGCTTTAAACTTAACTATTACTAAAAACCAAATTTATTTATTATAAACGAAGAAAAAAAAATTTTAAAGTTGCGTTTTATATAGACTACGTAATTTTCTAGGTATTTTAGTGATATTTTTCGTTACTGTAATTAAAACTCACGACCTGTCTTTCGATAGATTAACATCAGCGGTCGGGCCACTTTACCAAAGTCCTTGCTGAACACAAAACCAACAGAATGCACGAGGTTGGCAAGGTCAAAACATATTTGTCTTAGAAATTCACGATTGACGAGAAACAGCTCGTAATACAAGGTCAATGGAGAATTTTTTTAAGGAAGCCGAGAACCACCAGGGATTGTAGAAATAATAGTGATGAAGACATTAATTTATACAGTACATTAGTACCATATAAGAATTTACCGGCGATATTAATAGATTAAACACAATATCTACGCTAAAGCCTTTGAAAACAGAGTGTTCGAGCCAAATAAAAATGTAAATTTGATATTTTGTCGCTCCATTTATCATAACCATTCCGTTTTTGAATGAGTGCTGTGAGTTAAATTGCAAGTCATAAACTGATTTGGCTAAATGCTCGTTTTTAAAAACGATTACGTGTGTAAACTGTGAAATATTTGTATCACATGCAAATAAATAACATATTTTGGATGGCGAAATACAAAGCGAAAAATTTTTAATGTAATTAATTTGGAGCATAAATAATCTATTTGTCTGACGCAGAAAAAACTCTCGAACGGCGAACTCTGGCGCCGTCTCGTTCTGTCGGAATTACTGGTCAACTGGGCAATCTTCATCTGCTCATTTCCATCATGAGCCGGGATGCTTTATTATTTCATTCCGCATTTTTATATATGAAAAAATTCTATATGAAAAAAGAGAAAATAGTGTTCTGAAAATGCGGAGAAAATTTATTTGATTGTTAAATATCGCTTTGAATAAATATTTTTTATCGATTTTTTTTGGTTATTTTTCATAGTTTTTCAGTAAATTATAAGAAACTTTGAAAGTAATATTTTTAAGAATCCAAATTCCGGTCGAAGCGTGGTAGTAAAACTGGACTTAATTATAAAGCGGAAAATCTATTTTTGCGAAGTAGCAAAAGCTGGCGACGGGAAATTTAAACAACTTTTTTTTTTTTAATTTTTGGGTAAACCTTACTCTTTTCAGCTCGAAATGTGATATGCATTAGGAGATATGAAGAATTAAAATATCCAACTAACTGTCACTGTCTATAAATAAGACAAGATGTTCTCTTCCACAATTTCTCTATACTAATATTTTTTTAGTAAAAATTTTTTTACTAAAAATTTTTTTCTTTATTAATGTATGTCAATTTAGATTTTAGAAATTCGTAGTAAAGTACCTATAGTCTAAGAGGTCACGGGATTTTTCATAACCATCATGGATACGGTTAGATTTACTTTTATAGTTTGTAGAGTAGTCCCCTAAGGTGAATGATGTCGGTCTGCCTGCTCTCAGTGGTTGCAACTTCGAGTTATAGAGCTTACAAGAGGCTTTATTGTTGCGAAAAAAAAAACTATAACAGAAATGGTCAGTTTTAGTACCTATTCAAAGTATGGCGTCTCCGCAGATGAAACAAGTTGGTCTGGTGGCTCTCAGTGGTTGCATTTCAGAGTTATGATGCGCGCAAGTCACTGCATTGTAGCGAAAAAAAAAAACTATTACAGAAATGGTCAATTTTAGTACCTATTCAAAGTACGGCGTCTCCGCAGATGAAATAAGTTGGTCTAGCGGCTCTCAGTGGTTGCATTTCAGAATTATGATGCGCGCAAGTCACTGCATTGTTGCGAAAAAAAAACTATAACAGAAATGGTCAGTTTTAGTACCTATTCAAAGTATGGCGTCTCCGCAGATGAAACAATTTGGTCTGGCGGCTCTCAGTGGTTGCATTTCAGAGTTATGATGCGCGCAAGTCACTGCATTGTTGCGAAAAAAAAAACTATAACAGAAATGGTCAGTTTTAGTACCTATTCAAAGTATGGCGTCTCCGCAGATGAAACAAGTTGGTCTGGTGGCTCTCAGTGGTTGCATTTATGATGCAGTTATGATGCGCGCAAGTCACTGCATTGTTGCGAAAAAAAAAACTATTACAGAAATGGTCAATTTTAGTACCTATTCAAAGTACGGCGTCTCCGCAGATGAAATAAGTTGGTCTGGCGGCTCTCAGTGGTTGCATTTCAGAGTTATGATGCGCGCAAGTCACTGCATTGTTGCGAAAAAAAAACTATAACAGAAATGGTCAGTTTTAGTACCTATTCAAAGTATGGCGTCTCCGCAGATAAAATAAGTTGGTCTGGCGGCTCTCAGTGGTTGCATTTCAGAGTTATGATGCGCGCAAGTCACTGCATTGTTGCGAAAAAAAAAACTATTACAGAAATGGTCAATTTTAGTACCTATTCAAAGTACGGCGTCTCCGCAGATGAAATAAGTTGGTCTGGCGGCTCTCAGTGGTTGCATTTCAGAGTTATGATGCGCGCAAGTCACTGCATTGTTGCGAAAAAAAAACTATAACAGAAATGGTCAGTTTTAGTACCTATTCAAAGTATGGCGTCTCCGCAGATAAAATAAGTTGGTCTGGCGGCTCTCAGTGGTTGCATTTCAGAGTTATGATGCGCGCAAGTCACTGCATTGTTGCAAAAAAAAAACTATAACAGAAATGGTCAGTTTTAGTACCTATTCAAAGTATGGCGTCTCCGCAGATGAAACAAGTTGGTCTGGTGGCTCTCAGTGGTTGCATTTCAGAGTTATGATGCGCGCAAGTCACTGCATTGTTGCGAAAAAAAAACTATAACAGAAATGGTCAGTT